>JAQMYG010000037.1:5425405-5443945 GCA_030014215.1 Clariallabes teugelsi | reverse complement strand
TTCCATCATGTCCACATGATGCATGTATTTGTTTGTAAGTATATATCAACAGAGAGGGGAAAAGATTTACTGAAGTGTTTGATGAACAGAACTGTATAATCTGTGCATCTCTGCTGTTAGCTTAGCACGCTGCTAAAACAGGACCGCACTAAGCCTTCTGATTAAACCTGCTAAATAAATGGCGTTGAACATGTTAAACCACCAAACCCTCGTGGTGATAAATCACTAATAAATGAGTATAAAGGTGTGAAATCAGGCGTTTTTCAGTCTGCACAAGCTACAGCGCCCTGACACGGCAGCCCGAGCTAATTACCGCTAATAACCTCCCTCTCTCTCTCTCTCTCTCTCCCCCAGTCTCTCTCTCTCTCACCGTGCGCTGTGGAGCCGCTGGTCTTGTCGCCTCTCCCCCCGACTCTGAGACGCTCTCACTCGGCCTGGGTCCTGTGTGTGACTCGGTCTATCATGCGGCTGAAGCTCAGCACGCGACGCTCGGACACAAACACGGAACTCACTGTGATTGCTGCTGCTACTTGATGCTCGCGCGCGCACTCAGCCAGGCCTGCAGAAGAGGAAATGGGCTCCGCGTACTGCGCACGCGCGCACACTCAACTGGCGACCGCGCTACGGCGCTTACTGCGCAGGCGTGAAACACTTGCGTTTCCCCCTCCCCCTCACGCACGCGCTCAGCAGGTTTCTCACAATGTATAATTCATCTAACTGTATATATATCATTCATTGTATAAAAGTTTGTTTATTTTTTTTATTTATTTTGTTGGTTTGTTTAGTTATTTATTTGAAAATTACCTCTCCTCATTACCTCGCCTCCATGCTGATAACTGGTTACCG
This sequence comes from Clariallabes teugelsi, assembly GCA_030014215.1. NCBI lineage: Eukaryota > Metazoa > Chordata > Actinopteri > Siluriformes > Clariidae > Clariallabes > Clariallabes teugelsi. Next base: position 5,443,099 of record JAQMYG010000037.1, on the reverse strand, counting down.
CGCGCCCCCGTGTGGACAAAATAGTTTATTACGCTTATTAATAATTATTTATTCATTCATCTGCTATATCCATCCATCCATCTATCCATTTTTTTCAGCATCAATAAAACATCTATCTATCTATCTATCTATCTACACACTACAGGCAATTAGTGAGACCACCAGTTAATGTGTCTTTGCACTGTGGGAAGAAATCAAGGTAAAGTTTTTGGACTGTGGAAGGAAACCAGAGTACACAAAGGAAACCCACCAAGCACAGGGAGAACATGTAAATTCCATGCACACAGCCCCGGAGGTGGGAATCAAACCCTTGACCCTGGAGGTGCGAGGCCGAAGTGCTAACCACTACACCGCAGTGCCACCCTTGTACACAGGAGTTCCCCTGGTAGGCGGCAGGCAACCCATGACCTCACATAGGATAAGGATGTGTGTGTGTACACGTGCAAATGCTTTGTCTGAAAAAATGTGCTAAAAGAAGTGATTAAAGAATTGTCCTCTGTGAATGGTGCCTTGGACTGGTGAGTCCGGTGTCCTGGGTTCAATTCCTGCATGTTCCTGGGTGTTCGAGTGTTCCCGGGACTGGCTCCTGATGACCCTTAATTAAATGCAGGACACACAAGTCATTTTTGTTTGTTTGTAAGTTAAACTGTGGACCATTTTTTGCATTATTGCTTTGCACAGTGATTTTTTTTTCATCTTTAACACAATTTAAAAAAATTAGGGCTGGCATGGTGAAGTAGTGGTTAGCCCTGTGGCCGCGCACAAGTCGAGGGTTCGATTCCTACCATCGGTCTGTGTGCTTGGTGGGTTTCCTCAAGGTACTCCAGTTTCCTGCCACAGTCCAAAGTCATGCATCCAAATTGCTTGTAGTGTGTGTGTGTGTGTGTTCTGCAAGGGATTGGCATGATGTGCGAGGCAGGGTGTACCTCGCCTTGTGCCCAAAGTCTCCTGGGATAAACTCCAGGCTTCCCGCGCTGCAGTACAGGACAATCAATTTAGAGAATGAATGAGAAAAAAAAAAAAAACTTTAGTTTCTAAGAAATTATTTATGTCACAGACCATTAATTACTGAATGAATGAATAGTTAATTGTCTGTCTATTTTAACCCATTTTTCTTACTTTCATCTTATGCATGGTCATTTTTTTCATTGTTACTTTTTGTATTTTAGTAGCCTTGCTGACTCTGTACATCACTTTGGGCAATCGAAGTTGTTTTTAAATCTCAGATCACCATCGATTTGACTCGACTTGACCAGCAGGGAGCGTAAGCGGATCACTGGAACTAAGTGGAACGAAGTGGGACCTGAGCAGAGATGTCAGAGCAGAGATGTCAGATCACACTTCATTAGTGTTAATCCCTGCATCTGGCACTAAGTGTAAACCAATAAACAGAAGAAAGCTGATACGCAAACCTTAATCATCTGAAACCTCTGCTCTTGGGGGAAAAATCTAATTTTTGTTTTATCCTCTGAGATGGTCCAAATGGTGTGTGAGAATCCTGTCATAACAATGGACTAAGATTAAAGACTGCAATAATATATATAATATATATATAATGTTGTTTCCCCCAATGCTGTCTAATACAATGAGGCTTATTATTAATGATAGACACTTTAATGAGGATGGATGGAGTGCGTAACATTGCTCCACATGTTCTTGGGGTTTCAGGTTGCAGTGTATGCAGGCACAAAGCCTATTTTACAGCTCACACACACACACACACACACACACACACACACACACACACACACACCTGAACCAGGTTTAATCAAAGTCATTGCAAATGTGATAGAAAAGTTTGAGTTATTGTTTAAGCAGTGGCCCCTTGATGGCTCTTTTTTTGTTTTGTCTTCAAAACAAATTATACTGCAACAAGACGTTAGAAACATGCAATCAAGTGAATAAGAGCTGCTCAGAATAAATGCATAAAAAATAGAAAAAATATTACATTTTGCATAATTGTTGCATAGCAAAAGTTTTGATCTCCATTCAAAGACATAGTCATGACCCATGCACACACACGATGCACACACATGCACACACATGCACCCATGCACGTGCACCCACCGACCAGCATTTACACACACACACACGCACACACACATGATGGACACACATGCATCCATGCACGTGCACCCACCCACTAACACACACACACACACACACAATGCACACATAATGCACATACATTCACCCATGCACGTGCACAGAGAGAGAGAGAGAGAGAGAGAGAAAGAGAGCAGAAATGGCGCAACAGTGAAAAAAAGAAACCCGTACTTTACGGGTGTATTTTACAGGTGTATGCAAGTCTCTAAGTCTACTAAAGACTGTCTCATGTCAAAGGTCATACACCACAGCAAGACTGAGCACAGCCACAAGATACTGTGTAGTTATACTGTACGTCATCAGCAAGGTCCAACCCGGCAATGATTTCAAAGCAGACTGGACTTTCAACATATGCATATATATGATGCAGTGCCCTTGTGTTGTATAACGTGATGAATGCAGCCCTCCATGCAAGAAAAATAAACTAAGTGCCCTCTGATGTTCCTGAGTCTATGAGAAAATATGATGAAATGCTCTGTAAGGTGCCTATAAATATATGTAATATTATAAATGTATTTATGAGAAATCTGATCAAGCCTGTGACTGTGAAAGGAATATGATAAAGTGTTTTATAGCACTTTTCTTTGGATAAAATGTGATCAGGTTCCCTGTTTGGTGCCTGTAAGTAAAAAAAAAATGATGAAGTGACATTTAGGGTATTTCTAAATATGAAATAACTATTATGACATTATGTGCCCTCTAAGGTGCCTCTATCTATGAAAAAAGATGATGAAGTGCCCCTGTGGTGCCCTTACATTAGAGAATGTGATGCCCTATAGGCTGCCCTTCTAATTGAAAAAAATGTGATAAAATGCCCTCTGAGTGAATCTACATAAGAAGAAACATGTTGAGGTGCCTCTAAGGTGCCTTAACAGTGGAGAAAGTTTGATGAAATGCCAAAGTGGCTGCCCTCCAATGCCTTATAGGTTGCCACTTTTTATATAAATGATAAGGGCCCTCTGGAGTGCCTCTATATATGATAAAATATTATTAAGCGCCCTCCAAATTGTGCTTACAGTGGGTAAAGTGTATTGAAGTGCCCTATAGGGTCTCTCCATGTACAGTATGTTAAACATGATGGAATGTCCTTCATGGTGCCTCTATGTATTAAAAAAATTGATGATGTGCCTTTTAGGGTTTCCTCTTTTGCAAGAAAATGATATAAATTGCCATCTGAAGTACCTCTATGTATGAAAACATATGAAGAATTTTTCTTTTAATGGAGAAAGTGTCATGAAATGTCTTTTTAAGGAATGAGGCTTTAAGGATTAAGATGCTTTAAAAAAAAAAAAGAATCACATGCCCTCTAGGGTGCACTTAATTATGAATAAATAAGGTGTAGTACCCCTAGGGTGCCCTTACAGTGAATAAAGTGTGATGAGATGCCCTAGTGGCTGGCTTTTCAGTGTAGAACATGAAATGCAGTGCCCCGTAGGCTGGCCTTCATGCAAGAAAATGAAATCTAGTGCCCTCTAGGGGTGGATGTGTGCAACAAAATGAGTCACATTTATTTGACTCTAATGTGTCATGTGTCTCATATCCGTAGTAGAAGGACCAAAATGTATCTTTACAATGTAGAGTCAGTATTTGTGATACTTACATTATGCTATTTTAATCATTAATATTTATAACATTTTAATAGGATATACGAGGGCATGTCAACAAATTATATACAGATATATATAAAAGCTTCTTTTGTTCTTCTCAGCGCTTTCCGTTCAATGCTACTGTCTCCCCAGTCACTGAATGTGTGCAACATCAGTATATTTGTAACTGTGATGCGAGCAAACATGGACGTGTGACTTTTTATTTGCCAAAACAAGAGCAGCGTGCAGTTGAGCCTGAGAGTACGGAAACATCCTCAATCACAAACCAGCTGGAAAATTCATCAGCACTTTTTTGGGATTCTCATCTCAAGGGCCAGAAGTATCGGAACATCATCAGGAAAAAGGCTCAACAATCAACAGTGCTCGTTACAGTGAGAGGCTTATTGAAGAGCTGAAGACTATGATGCACACAAAACTTTGTTCTGAGGTGTTAAAGCATGCTTCCTTTAGTCCTGATCTCGCTTCATCAGATTTTTCACCTGTTTAGTTCCCTGAATGCAGCCCTACAATGATGAAGAGTCACGTCTGATGAAGAACTGACGCCAGCGGTGCATTCATGGTTCACAGCTCAGCCGAAAAACATTTTTAATGAGGGAATGCGAGAGCTTGTCGACAGATGGACAAAGTGTATTAAAAATCAAGGAGGTTATGTTTAAAAATTATGTATTTGTCTTTCCTAAAAAGTCTACCTTGTTTCTGTGCTTCTTTATGTGCTAATTCTCTGACATGCACAGACTTCGGCTAGGTCGATGTAGGTCATGCATGGAGTATCATTTTATCCAGGCCTTCTCCTCAAACAGCACAACAGCTTGGCAGATCTGCACCTTGGCGCATCATTTCACACTCATGTTCCACTCGGCTGCAAAGAGCTTCCCAAAAGGACGGATGAGCAGGTGTGTGAAACTTGAGCTCCATTAAAAGAACGAGGACAGGAGGAAGCAAAGTACGATCATTTAAAGAAAAAAGAAATCCTGGAACATGCCAAAACAAGAGGGGGGGGGGGGGGGAAGGAGACTGGGACAAATAAGGGGAGAGGAAAAGACAGTTCTGAATAGAGACGGAGAGATAGAAGGGGCACGGGAGACGTGTAGGGAGACAGAGAGGTAGAGAGGGAGATGGAGCGATAGTAAGAGATATCGCAGCAAGGCAGATCAGTAGACAAAGAGTGTCTGAGCGAGCCAGACAGACAGAAAAACTAGGAGTAGAGGTGAAAAAGAGAGAGAGAGATAGAGGTCAGATGGCTTATCTCTCCTGGCCGTATCTCAGTCTCATTCTCCTTCACTAAGTATGGCAATATATCACAATCTTCCAACTCTCTCTCTCTCTCACACACTCACACACACACGCAAGGTGATAAGCTCTCCACCGTGAACAGTTCCCTGTCGTGCAATCTCGCAATGACATAAACAGACCAGAAGAGAACAGAGCTGCACTTTGGACTTAATTGCATTTCATCCATCCTGCATGCTGCGTTAGTAAACAGCACCAACTCCCAGCTCATTCATTAACCTATCTCTCACACACACGCACACACATTCACTCTCAGGGTGGTGTGTGTGGGTGTGTGTGCACACCATATGCACGAACACTTTTACAACCACCTGTACATACACACACTCTCACACATACACATACATACTGTGCACTGCTCTTGCCCACACACACACCCACGAACATACACACACACACACACACCCACTCCACACGCAATGCTGAACCTGCTCGACAGGGTAATGTTCGGTAAAATAAACTGTGCTGGAAGCCGTTCTGCAGGCACTGCAACAAAGAGAGAGAGAGAGAGAGAGAGAGAGAGAAAATGTGTGTGTGTGTGTGTGTGTGTGAGAGAGAGAGAGAAAGTGATTCAAAAGAAGTTTCAATTTAATCAAGATAATTAGACCCATAAGATTGGCAGCCATGAAATTAATATTTCATGCATACATGTGTGTGTGTGTGTGTGTGTGTGTGTGTGTGTGCAATATCTTACTGTGCAAAGGTCTTGCAAGTAACTGCTGCACAGCGAGTATGTCTGTCAAAAACAGTTCCAAACGTTCCAAAAATACTATAAAAAGCAGTAAACAGTAATTACTGGAACAAAGTCAAAGTAAATGGTACAAAAAAGTTTTAGTCTCAGGTACAACTTGTGCAGTTTTATAAGGAAATGAGCTGCTTAGTTTGACTGGACACCCTGCAGAACCTGGCACAGTCCTCCTTTGTCTGAAAAATGCTTTTTTACATAATACACTGTTTTACTTTCTGACCTACAGATATTTTCCTTTATTATTATTATTATTATTCATTAATTAATTCTTTTTTATTTATTAGTAATAGCATTATTTATTTATTTTTTGCCATAATATTGATGTTTATTTTTTTTTGGATTTTTCCCGATTTTCTCCCTAATTTAGTCGTGTCCAATTCCTCCCCGTCACTAGGGGGCTCCCCCATTAAGGCTACTACTACCACTCAGCCGGGAGGGCCGAAGACTATCACGTGTTTCCTCCGAACCGCGTGACGTCAGCCGACCGCATCTTTTCGAACTGCACCGTTAGGGGCAGAGTAACACACTTGGAGGAAAGCGTTAGCCGCTCCTTCCGCGTGCGTGAGCTCACAGACGCCCCTGATTGGCCGTAGAGCCGTCATTAATGTGGGAGCACTAAGTACCTCTCATCCCTCCCCTCTGAGAGAGCTCGGCCAATCAGCTCTCTCTGTGCCTTCGGCTGTGAGAGGTTAAAGCATCACCCAGGGTTCGAACCAGCGATCTCCGGATGATAGGGCGAGCACTTTACCACTGCGCCACTCAGAGGCCTCATAATATTGATGTTTGTCAATTAAACAAATATTATTTGTACTAACTTAATAAAGACATAATAAAATAAACATCCATTTTTAGATAAAAATTTGTTAAAAAAAAAAAAACGGCGCCTAAGACTTTTGCACAGCGCTGCATGAAGATTGTTTTAGTGTCATTTAAGATAAATCTGCAGTACAGTGAGTACTGTAGGTTGTGAGCTAATCACAACTGGACACAGGAAGGATGAGAAACGTTGAAAAAACAACTAGAAAAAACAAACAAAAACAAAAAAACTAAAGCGTATACAGAAACAGATGGGAGAGCATAGTTCTCCTAGGTTTGCTCTGTCCTTGAGTTTATTCATTAAGGTTGCTCTGTGTGATGCTGAAGCTGATCTTGAGGTTAAGGTTGATTATGAGTTTGCTCCATATGATGTTCAAAGTAGAGGATATAAATTTAATAATCAAACTTTGATTGATATGTTTGGAGAACTTTTTACTAGACCTGTTTTGACAGCAGTCTGGTCTTTAGAATGTTTTGATGTGCTTTGATGTGTTCTCTAACAAACTCTGGGGCCTTTCAGGAACAAGGTTACTTTAAATCATTTGACCCTTTAACTGCACAAAGATAAGTGAGCACCATAAAACATCCTCCGTGGTGGATCGAATGGTACAGAACATCAGAACCTAGCATGAAGACGTGGTTCAACAAGATTGTAGTTGAGAAAGAACTCAAGTTCTGCCTACACAGATCTCTGACCTCAAGATCTTTGTAATGATTCGGAATGGATTTCCAAAGTTATGCTCCAAAATTTGATGGAAAGCCTTCTTTGAACAGAAGAGTAGAGATTATTTTAACAGCATCATAAAATAGATCTAAAACTAGAATTGGATGTTCAACAGGAACATAGCCTGCATGGTAGTCACATTTGGCGATATACAGTAGTGTATCTTCTGGAGATTTTTTACATAACCATGTGATGACATTGTCTGTATATTAAAAGAGAAATGCATGGAAAGCACAAAAACTCATTGTCCCATTGCCATCAGAGTGGTTCAACTTGAAAATCATTGTTTAAAAAAGCTTGATGGACCTGTCAAGAGTTCCTAGAAAGCAGGAGCAGTGAGATAAGTGGTTCAGTGAGATGAAAGGTTCAAAAGATGATTCAAATCCTACATTATGTCTTATTGTTTGTATCATGTTCACGATAACATTTCTGATGTATTGAATGATGTAGGTTTATGCTAATGACATGTCAGCCTTACTGACTTTATGGGAGTTACTCAAGACTGAGTCCCAACTGTGGTCCCGGAGGAATCATTAAATTGACCTTTTTTCCTGAATTTCTACAGGCCATGGGGTTCAAGTTTGGGAACCGCCATACTAGAGCAACATGACATAATTAAAAATAGCCAGGAAATTACATGCATAATCAGAGAGTAGATAAAATCGCTAAATCTTAGATGCCCAGATTTGTGTTCATTTGTTAATCACTTGATAACCAAGTCCAGGCAACATCTGAGCAGTCGTGGGTTAAGAGGGCTGGGGCTTTGATCTCACCAAAATGTGGCACAGAGTTTCATCATGTGACCTCGCTGCCCACATGTAATTTCCATTCAGATTGTGTTTACACATTAATGACGAGCATGATGATTATAATCATCATTATACAGTAGTACCACAGCCATTTTATACCACAGGACACAAAAGTTTCAAAAGTCTGAACACCTGTTCCTTTGTAAGCAGATTTTAATGCTTCCTTGCACAAATTATTCCAGAATGTTTTATACAGAGTGTTTTTTTTTTATTGCTTAAAACTGCACAATTTTTTTTTAAATGCCTGCTTTTGAGTAAAAAAAAAAGATAAGCCAGTATACATTAAATAATAATAATTTAAATAGAAAATTACAAAAATTATAGAATATGAATTGAAAGAAAGAAATACTGCAATATTATTGACTAATATCACTAATAGAGATACTATAGAGATACATGACTGTTAGAAGGATAGAAATAATGCTAGTGACATGCTGCATTAAGATTGACAAATAGTCAAATGATGTTTATGTCGATGCATGAATCATGTGTTTATTGTATAATTTATGTTAAATTAAATTAATGGCCTTCTGGGTTATATACACCATATACACTATATACGTACCAAAACAGCCTTGCTATCCATATTCATAATAAATAATTCTGGACCAATTATTTCCCAGCAGGAATTTTTGGTTGTCAAAATGTTGTGGGTGATGTTAATTTGACAACGTTATAACTTATAACTGAAACAATGTTAGTATTAGGTTGTATTTAAAAGTTAGAATTACTTTGATGAAATTACTCCAGAACAATGTTGACTGCATGACGATGGGAAAATGTTGATCAAATGCCCCCTAACATAAAGTTTCAAAAATGACTTTTATATTTAAACAATATTTATACCACAGCGATGACCTCAAACCTCAATTGCTGCAACAAGAGCACAATTGGACCACTAGGGAACATGCTGTTTAAACTATTAAATGCATGTACATAATAACAAACACCAAAATAATAATAATAATAATAATAATAATAATAATAAACAACAGACAACAGCAATTTACTTAATTATTATAACTGAAAGCATCCAAATGGGTAAAAACTAACAAACCCTGCTTAAAGTCTGAGATGTGTTCTGTGAAAATGGATGTGATGCAGTTTGGATGCTGTGTAACAAACGGCAGAAGAATTTGGGAGGTACGCTACACCTCAATAATCTGGGAGAAAATGAAACATTAGAGATAATATTACAACAATAAGAGATGCATGACTTTAGGCACACATGCCGTGTGTGGTAAGCTGTTGTGTCCTTCAGAATTCTAAACCCTGTTAGAAATTTAAGTGATCTTGGATGGACTTGGACATTGTGTGAGTGGATGCTCATCGGCAAAAATGCACCAAATAAAGGTTACAATTTTGTTCCTTTGGGGTTGTATTTGCATTGTTGTGTTTGCCTCATTCATTCAACATTATGGCAATGTTATTTTAACTTTTAAAAACAACCTTATATCCAATATTAGGGATCCTGCTGGGTTAACCCTGCCATCAAGCCACGAAAATAATTACTCCACACTTTTCATTTCAATGCTTTTGTTTAAAGAGGAAAACGGAGCATGCTTTGTTGCAGATTGTATGTAATATCAAGATAATGCAATTTTGACATCACATGCCTTTCAAAATGACAAATTAAATCACACCTTTAACTAGAATAAAAACACAAATAATATCAATAATAACATATCTAAACGTACGGAATCTAGAACGCATTTTGCATTTTGCAAATGTGAATCACAGCCTACCAGCTGAGAGCCACAGATTCAATGCTACTTGTATTATTAGCTGAGTCAGGTGTGGCTGAGGAGGAACACTAATGTGGCAGTGCAGGACCGGATTTTCACAGCAGATCTGCAGAGCGTGCAGGTAGGGACTGGGACATGTGCAGTACATCATTACATGAGTCACTCTGTGTGCTACTGGCAGTGAGTCATCGGAAGCTGTTCGTGTTGCGCAAACAAAGGAGATGCACTCTGTACACGTTTACAGCATGCCAAATAATTTCGGCGTCAATCCAGTCTTCTCATGTTCCTTTTTCGCAGATCATTTAAACGCCGTGCTTATCGGAAGGCTGTTAAAAGAATAATGAGAAGCTGTTTATATTCGAGCTTTATCTTGTTAATCTCGCATAAAAAATCTAATTCTTAGTCTGCACTTTCTCAGTGCAACATTTAATGATATAAACTTATTTAAAAACATGCAACAAAGTTTGCATATGCAATATAAAATTGTGCAATATATGTTTGTATGCTTTCCCTGCTCCAGTTAAGTAAAGGCTGTTCATTAGTTGATTAGTTAAATTACTGTAAATTACTTTTGGTGCTGAGAATGCACCAAAATATGTCGAATTTTTTGCACAAGTAAGGTTTACTGAACTATAATTCTGCTAATGATAGAAATGTGGATTTCAAGATTCCTAGCAATTTGTCTCTTGGACAGTCTTTCCTCAACAATGAAAAAAAAAGGAAACAAATAGTAATTATAATAACTGCAACAACACTTAATCATAAAACTGTTGGTGTCTATATCTCGTATGTCCATTAAGTGTTGCACTGTATATCTACCCATCTACTTACTGCTTAATGGCCATGTCCACATCTGTGCAGGTTGCATGCATTCACTGCTTTTGGGTGTGTATTGTATCGGTGCTGTGCGAACCTGCATTGAAAGTACAAATAGGTACATCTATGAGAATGCAAATCAGACACTGTGAGAATACATCTTTGTGGGTGTGTGAATGTGAATAATGAGTGTGTGCGTGTGTGTGATTGTGTGTGTATGTGTGTGTGTGTATATGAGAGAGAGAGAGAGTAGTTGTTTATGTAGAGGCAGGCGCGGTGTGTGCTCAGTAATTATAGAGTAGGACAGGATGAGGATTAGTGTTGGCAGCTAGTGAGGCTAAGACGGTACACATTGCAGACTTCCTGCTTTTAACTCAGTTCACCTATTTACTCCCACTGCCCATTTCCCTTCGATTCTCTTCCTCCCTTTTCCGCTCATAAAGACACTTCAGTGCAATATAAAACCTTACATGTATTTTAAAATGCATTTAACACTTGCTATTTAATTCTTGCATATAATAGTGCTTTTTAATCACAATAGTCCATGTCGCCTTGGCCTTCTTTTTTGCTTTCCTTTTTCTTTCAGGACTCTCTCAAACTTCCATGCATTATGATGAAACAAAACTGGTTTGCGCTATGTTGGAAGTATGGGTAAAGTAATGCATGCAATGTTTTTTGTCTCACCCTTGTTTTTTTTTATTATTAAAGATAAAATGCTAGCTATTAACTATGCATCAGTTAAGAGTGTATGTTTTTTTTTTTGAATATTATGTTTTTATTTTAAGAGTGTATGTTTGAACTTTTTTGCAACTCCTGGCTGGCTCGCCATAGGTATGCTATGGATAAACAGACAAAAAAAACCCAACAAAACTATATTTTTTGCTTCTTTATTGAACAAAAATATCTCCACTGCACAAAGCTTTTTTACATTAAGTTAGGGTCAGGTTTTATTTGTAACATATACGTTACTGCACAGTGAAATTCTTTCTTCAGAATAAGAATAACAAAATCTTCACATATCCCAGCTTCTTGTTAGTAAACTGGGGTCAGAGCACAGGGTAAGCCATTATACAGCATCCCTGAAGCAGACAGGGTTATTGACCAGAACTAGAAATAGCTCTAAAATAAACAAGAAGTAAACATGACCACCTGATTTTTAAACTTAGGACTTCTATGCCTACTAGGAACTGAATCCAGAATTGACTTTAAACAAAACCAGTCATACAGGCAATGCTATGACATTTAGCTGGTTGAACAGTAAGATAAAACAGTGGGAAAAACACTTTGCTTCCATGGTGTATTAGAAGTATGGCAACATCACAACCTGCAGAGGTGTGAACTGTGGCAATGATCCTGGCTAGTTCACCAAGCTTAGCTTGATTGCCAATGTCTAATGTGCCAACTTCTCTAAATTGGTACTGACCGAAAAGTTTTATTTTTATTATTTCCTCTATTCATCCAGGACAGATCCTTTGCATAAACGCCTTACAATTATGTACTGTGTATTTTTTTTTGCACCTTCTTCTTATTCTATAATCCTTGCTGTCTGATCAGCTTGAGCTATGTCACCAGTTTGCACATTTGTGACCCTTCATATCGAGTATGGTATTAAGGTATACGCACAGGTTAGTTTTGCGCTTTGGCTAGTGGAGTGGTGTAGGCAAAACGGATTGAATCTTCAGTTTCAGAAAAAAAAAAACGATGAGAAATACCTTCTATCTGTTCCTTTAAAAAATTTGAAAAGTTTAATGAACACTAGCCATGCTGGTTGCTTTAGTTGTGATAGAAAAACATGGATTTTTTTCTTCATTAAAACTGTGCAAAATTATTTTTACTAATGTCAAAATGAGGCTTAGGGCTCCCTCTTTCTTACTAAGTCATGCAATAATTATTTAAATAATATAAAAACAGGATTCCTACATTCAGTTAGGCTACATTCACGCGCAGTTGCAATCACATTTATTCATCTCTGTGCGAGAAGAGATCAGGGTTACATTCCTTATGAAACCTGTATTCACATTTTACTATCATTTTTTTTTATTTTTTTAAGTTTGCCTAAATCTCAAATACACATTATAATTAATCTGTGCTGAATCACAGTGGGGTGGCATGGGTGTGGCCTCACAGCTCCAGGGTTCCTATTTCAATCCATAACTTTCACATGCTGTACTTGTGTCCATATTGATTTTCTCTGGGTTCTCCGGTTTCCTCCAAAAAACATACTGGTTGATGGATTTGTAACTCTCAGTTACCTCATTGTATGAATGAGTGTGACTGTTTACTGCAAGTGAACGAATAATTGCAGTGTGTTAGCAAAAAGATGTATGAAGGATACATGTGAAGCGTAAAGTTAGATTTGTTACAGTTGCATTCAAAATTTTTGCCACTAAACCGTGTTTATTGAATTGAATAACATTACAATTAACGTTAGCCAGTTGTGGTAAATGTCACTTGTAGTACATATTGTACTATGTAGAATAGTCTATTAGAACTTTATTAGATACTTTTAATGCTTATAAAATAGAATTACAAAGACTTACTAGAACAACACAATAATGTATTTATAAAGAGGCTGTTTAGAAAGTGTCTCCTTTACGAGACAGTCGACTGGGTAAGCTGAGATGAGGAGATATCAGGTATGTGCAGGTCTGATTAGATCACCCTGCCCGAGTTGCCAAAGTATGAACTGTGAACGTGATCGTATGCACATGAGATCCTGATATGTCATCAAGAAGAAAAACAGCTGCAATGCCACTCCACTACTTTACACACATCTGCAGCAGCAAACATGGGCAGGCGCATACACACGAACACACACAAATCCAAACACTCAGGAAGTGCCCGCCTTGGCATTAAAGGCAGAATCGCTTTCATCCGTTACATTTACTATACAAAAAAACCTAAATTGCCAGGCCTTAATGACTCTAGTTTAGTTCTCTTAATTGAGTAATGGGTCTGTGATTACATGAGGAGAGCTTTAGTGGTTATATGGACTTTAATACAAATGGTGCGTGATGCGTTGATGTCCCTATTTAGCTCATATGCGTGCATGCTGTGTACTGAGGTCTGTTGCCATAATACGTTGTGCACGGTATGAGAATGAATGCAAATCCATGCCTTGGTTCCATACTCGAAGTTCTTTATCTATGCATCTTTTTAAAGCAGTAGATGTTACTATAAGTGGAATGGAAAAGAATAACAAACTAGGCACCATGAATGCGGGCTGGTTTGTGTTTGTGCTTGTGTGTGTGTGTGTGTGTGTATATATTTCAGGGGTTCCTGTTACATAAGAAAGAGCTTGGGAGGTTTTGATCTGATCTACTTTTGATCTAAAGGCAAACACATTGTGTGGACTGGAGTCGCGGGTAGCCATCTTGGGTGTGGCATCATGGTGGGAGACCCAGTGTTGGCTGCTATCTGCTCATCTGGACCCACCAGTGAGAGATTGCACTATCTGCTATTTTTAGCGCCGGTTGCGATATTTTGATATTTCCTTTAAAGTTCAGGGCTTATAGCATTTTGTGTGTGTGTGTATGTGTGTGTTTGTGTGTGTGTGTGTGTGTGTGTGTAGTTGCAGTAGGCGATGCCTTTGGTTGATAGCATCGCACGCACATGCCTACGTGTTCCTATCCACAGCCAGTTCCACATCAGTGGATAGGAAAGGACAAAATAAGCGCCATGTTTAGCTTAGCAACAGACTTAGCTCGCATGCTACCGTTCCCAATATAGACAGGTGGGAGGGGACGAGGGAAAAAAAAAGAGAGAGGGAGGGAGGGAGAGATGGAGGATGCAAGACAATGAGCACAAAAAACTGGGTCAAGTGAGGTGAGAGAGTGTAGAAGGAGAAAGAACGAAATTGATTGCTTGTGCATTAAAGAGAGCGTGCATAGAGAGGAAGGATGAAAGGATAAAGAAGCAGAGAAAAGCAAGATGGGTCAACAGTGCTTTGCTGTCACATCGATTTGAAACGGACTTCATTGGAATTTGTACCAGTTGATTGAGAAGCAGGTTTGGCTGAAATCACATTTGGAAATCTTCTGGGATACCCGAATACTGTCTGAATCTTGACAATTTTGCCCAGAGAATTGATCAAGCTCTGCCACTTGGAGATGGAGATGTTTTTTTTTTTTAAGGGAAGCCAGAGATTCTCGAAGAGATCAAGGTCTGGGCTTTGACTGTAACTAACGGATTATGACATTCGATGGTTTCTGTCCTACAGAATCTCTTGGTCTCTGATGATGATGTTTCGGTAATATGCGGCAGTTTCCATGCCATTCAGTCGACCTGATAGACATCTGTGTTATTCAAATTTTCACCAGTGCTGCATCCCAGGGAATCTGCAAGACAATTCCAGATTTTGCTCTAAGTTAGACCGTCCACGAGTTCCTCATTTTCATCACTATCTTCTCATCAACACTTCTTATCTTTTGCACTAATCTGGCCACCAAGTCACTTTTTTTGTTCTTGCCATGTTCTTTATAAGTATTTTGGGTCTGACCTCTTAATACCAGTATAGCCTAAAGACATGAACTGTAATAGAGAAATGGAGAGCCGAAGTAAGGGCACTTTAAACACAGGTATTCAAGGATGTCTCCGCTACCGTGATTGATGCACGGACAAACTGAACTCCTATCTGCAGAGACCTGTAAAAAGAATGACTGCCCTTAAGGTGATCAGTTTTAATCTCACCTAAATAAAAATGCATAATGAATGTAAAATTATATGATGAAATATTTCAACCAAAGTATATACTGTATTACAACAACTGAAAATTCAGAAACACAAAATAAAACTCCTAAATAGGAGATGCCACTTCACTTAATGAGCCGTTCGTTCTGGTGGCTCTAACATACGAGTGCAGGAGTGGTCTGAACTAAATTACTTTTGATATGAAATAGTATAAATAGTGTAATAAAAAAACAACTCATTAAACATCTGTCCTGATAAAACAACCAGTTTGCACAGATCAGTCATAAATATAATGCAAAACATTAAGCCTAGTATTGTGTAGGTTCCTCAGCGCGGCAGCTATGGACCCCCCATGACAAGACCTCTGGGGTGTGCTGTGGTGTTTCGGCACAGGAATGTTGGGCTGCGGGGTGGGGCCACACTGGACCCGACTTGTTTGTCCGGTGCTTATCATGGATGCTTGATCGGATTGGGATCTGGGGAGTGTGGAGCTCATGTTGGCAGAATTGTTAAGCTCCATACGTGTCAAGCTGCCACTTTTCTATCATGGCGAGCTTTGACATTTTTGTTCTTCATTGGCTTTTGTGTAGGTTCCGAATGGACGCGGTGGCCTTTGGTCTCCAAAGGCATAAATATTGATATGTAATTGATCATCAATGTTACTTAATTCACCTGACGGTGGCGTTAGTGTTGGGACTGATCATTGTATACATAATATTTTAGATTAGTAGTGTGATTCAGTAATTTGGTGCAACTTTAAAAAAAAAAAAAAAAACGTGTTAACCCATACAGTATGTTTTAAAGCATCTCAGGTAACATCTCATTTTGTACAAAATGTATTTACAGTACTTATTAAATGAGTTAAATGAGTTAAGTGAGGATCTTTTTTTAGCCCACAACTAGCAAACATAAAAAATCTTCCTAATCAAATTCATGTTTACTCTAATTCTTAGCTTTTCAAATTATGAAAGGGAATATAACAAGGTTATTTCTGCAAAATGACCTCATCAGTGAGTATCACAATATCATAAAAAAATAAAGAGAAAGCAAATAACATAAAAAGAGGAAATTTGAATGGAACAACATGTGACTTGTGGGTTGTTCCAGATATTTCAAATATTTAATAATGATTCAAGCATAGGTTCATTTAAAAATTATTGCAAATAAATAAATAAATAAATTAGATATTTGAAATTTATTTTAGTCATTTATATTACAGCCAGTAATGCAGTTTATAATTTATTGGAATATACATTTTGCACATATGTAGATGATTATGTAGGAGACTTTACGGTATGTTTAAAATGTTTTATATCATTCAATCTCGCTGTGCACAGAAACCTGACCAACGGTGACATTTCTGCTCCGATGTTGCTCAGTGTAGTCGAGTGGATATTGTGTTTAATTCTTCGAATGGACAAAACTCAAGCAAGCATGAAAACAATGCTCTGCTGAACGTGCCGGCGCTGTGTCCGCACAGATCCACACGTAGTCACGTATCAGGTATAACCCCAGGCTTAGGCTTCATCCTCATCACTTGTCAAGATCAAAGCAGGTACAGTTGATCATATCAGTTCAAAACACATGCTGTTTTACACAAAACCGTTCTTCATCCAGGGCAAAACTCCAGAGCTGCAAATAGTTCCCTGTGAACTACACTACATGGGGTATTCAGCCATGTTCAGTACGATACCTCTGGAAGTGAATGCGAAAAAAAATGACCTTCAGTCACTGCGAAAAAAAAATGGAGCTTGAAAGGTGATTAATATATATTATTTGCAAGCCTGTAACCAATAAATCCTTACTATTATATATGATAATCATGTCTCCACCATATGTTTCTTCGAATCATTTGTTTACACACCATATTTCAATAGCACATATTATTTTTGTTTCAATAACTATTTAACATTTATTTTCAGTACTGAGTAATTTCCACATGAGTAGCAACAGACATCCGTTACCATGGTAACGCAGAGAGGAAGTGTTATCTGGAATTTTTTCAAGGCCTATGTTATTGAGAATGTAAAAAATAACATTTTATTGCAATCATGCACATACAGTAGTTTGCTTTCTCATACAGTGCCATTGTGATAAGACAGGTGAGAATGTCATCCAGGGAACAGTCTAGTATCTTATATAACTACACTGTAATTGCACAATATTGTATTAGATTTTGTACTGTGGATGTTGACTTAGGGCATGAGGTGGGGTACGGTCACATGCTCACTCAGACACTACGGGTAATTTGGGAAGGCTAATTAATTTGCATGTCTTTGGACTGTGGGAGGAAACTGGAGTACCCGGAGGAAACCCACCAAGCACGGGGAGAACATGCAAACTC
>JAQMYG010000037.1:5413522-5424919 GCA_030014215.1 Clariallabes teugelsi | reverse complement strand
TATATACACGCTGCACTTATGAAAATGAAAATACAGCTATGAATCTGCACCTGAAACGAGGAAAAATCTCAAGTATGCCTTCAGAAGGAGCTTCCGGGAACAGCTACAGTAACTTCAAATCTCGTTAAGTGAGATTATGCGACTTCCTAGAGGTTGTTTATTCTTTTTGGATGGACAGTTTGTTTACACTGAATATGGCCTGTGCATCATTTCCTCCACATGATGCTCTATTACTGATTATCAGAGCACGGACGTGGCGACGCAGTGCGTCGTGATACTGTACGTGATGCGATTGAGAACCGGACCCCCTGTGCGCTGGTACTGATACAGTCCTGAGTACAAATGGGTGCTTAAACAACACAAAAGCAAAGAAGAAGCAAAGTGGAGAACAAAAAAAACTGGAAAAACCTGGTGTTCAACCTCAGCCGTGCCGAGCTCTCACGCTAGCACAGAGCGAGCGAGAGAGAGAGAGAACAGTCACACGCGAGTGCTCCTGTCACAGCCAGCCACTCTGCACTCTCACGCAAGAGAAAACGCAACTCACAAACGGGAACACATTTACACACTCTGCTCTCTTGCAATATCACACACACACACACACACACACACACACTCTCACTTTATGTATCAATATCAACATGGTGACCAGCCTCTGTCTAATCTCACACCCTGCTCAAATCAGTACAACTCAAATCAAGCCTTGATGTTTGCACTGTTCAGGTGTTTAGAAAAGAAGTGAGCAAAGGAAGTACAGTCTCGAGTGTCAAGTTCCTTCTACGAGTGGCTTCTTAGCGCTACGGGTCAGTGCTTTGGCTGGTTATCAAGCCGAGTCAGGTGCATTACAACCGGAAAAACCCTAACATTTCACAGTGTTATGATTGATTACGCTTTACATGCTCATGGTTTGCATCAGCTTGATGTTTCTTGCCAGGGAACGTGACCTGGCAAAGCTTGCGGGAAATATGGCTTTTGGGTATTTCCTGTATTTCCTAAAAGCAACATTTCTTCACAGAGATCACGCTAACCTGATCTCATGAGAAATTTGTAAGGAGATGAGTTAACAAGGTAGTGATGAACTCAGGTCAGGTTGCATTTCAGATGAATTTTATTTACGTCATGGGCAAAGATATAAACACTCTGGCAAGAATAATAATGAAACCACGTGATGTCGTGCCTGCCATGCATGCATATTGTTATTAAGTTGCATAATCTTCTATTTTTTAAATAATAAGCAACACAAAAATTACCTTTCAAAATATTTTAGTTGTCCATCCTTATTATGTACCTCACTTTATGTTCATTTACTATCATATAATCGAGAACCTTCTTTGATCCATAATAAGCATTTAAAGGGGCGTTCAAGTCAATCCAGGATTTTATTTCTCCCTATATAATTATCCTAGTGTCTCACTAGTGCTTGGATATCATTGAGGTGGAAAGTTTTCTCAGACTGCCTGTATGATTCATGTCTGAAACGCTGGCCTCCCAAGAACTCCTTTAATGGCCCAAACATGTGAAAATGGCTTGAAGCGAGGTCAGGGCTGTACGGGGGACATGGCAATAACTCTCTGTTTCTGTAAAGTGGTGCTTATGAATTATTATGAAAAGTATTGTATATATATAAAATAAAATAAAAAACAGTTGGATTATTTATTTATTTATTTATAAGTTCATAGAAAGAAGTTGAATTTTTCTCCAGTGGATCTTTCAGCAACTGCTTTATCCTTGTCAGGGCCATGCTGGCTCCAGAGCCAATCCCAACAACACTGGGTTCGAGGTGGGAATTTTACCTTGCATGTCACTCCGATCCACTACACACTTTGAATCAAGGGAAAATTGGGAGTAACCACTCAAATCAATGGCATGTTTTTGGGAAGTTGGAGGAAACCAGAAAATCTGGAGGAAGCCCACACAGACACACAGACGGAGGAGAATCTAAGAAAAATTACCCTGTAATTCTGGAGCTCAACCTTTCTACTAATGTAATCCTTAATTTTTTTTTTAATGGGATTTTTTTTAAAAATTCAAGCAAGATCCAGTCCAAGTGAATTTTTTACAGATTTAAGAATTTTATATACAAGTACTGTCATTTCTAAACCAATAATCAATTACAGAATTATTAACAGTAAATGTATTGAATTTTTTCATGTAATGTGTTACTTGTGCAAGAGATAAAGCACTTATTAAATATTTTTATAATAACCGCGCACCCAGAAGTGTTTAATTTATCTTGATCCACATCAATTTGCCAAGATTAACAATTTTTATATTTGTTAAAATGATCAAATCATACATTTTTCTCTACAGTTGATGATGAGCAACATCACTTATGTTATAGCAGCTATAAACATCTGTTCCCTCACCAGCCTAGCTCCTTTTTCTCAACTTTATCATTCTACCAGGAAATTACAACTTGCCTAAAAATACAATTTAAAAACTGGTTGTTTATGTAACAGCCTCAGCAGCGTCCTCATTTCCCCTCTCATCTATTCCAACCACTCAGCCTTCAGCATGACCAGTACAGTATACTAATCACCGGCCTGATCATCTGTCATCATCTGCACCTGTTTCTCTCTGGTTCATGACTTAAGTTAGATGTTTTTTTTTAATGCTTATGTGATTCATAGGTCACTGTGTGGCTTAACAAAGAAAAAACATTCCTCTGAAACTGCTCGGGTTGAGAGACTGGACTGAAAATGAGAGCTGAAGAACTATTCCTCATGACTATATACAGTACAAAAATACAAGAAACTCTCTGTTTGGAAGCAAAATATGAAGAAATGGAGGGGTCAAGACTTTTGCACAGTACTGTATAATATTAAATATTACTATATAATCTGCATTAGCATCAGATTATCATCAAGTATAATGACAATATTGTAACATATTAGAGCTGCCGCATTAATATAAACTGGAGATTTGTCCTGCAGATGGAACTGTTTGAGCTGCTGTATTAGAAAATTAATCAACACATGAATCGACCAATCAGATTTGAGAATTTAAGAGCACAATGGTGTAGGAAATTAGATGCGGTATGTATTAATGTGTAGGATAATTAATCCATCTATCCATGTAGTTCAACTATGGACCATGGAGACCAGTAATGATCATCATTGTATATGTATTGTATTTTACAAACCTTGTAGGACGTCTGGTCAACATTCACACACGCTACTGGCAATTTGGGAATGACAATGAGTGTAATATGAATATGTTTGTATTGTGAGAGGAAACTGATGAAACCCGCCAAGCACGGGGAGAACATGCAACCTCCATGCACATAAAAGTACTGTCGACCCCCAGGTGGGATTCAAACCCAGACCCTGGAGGTGCAAGACCACTTTGCCACTGTGCAGCCATGGGATACTTTAATAGAGTATATTAATCTTGGCAAGATTTATATGATGAAAGGTTTATATTAATCAAAATCCTAGTGTCGCAAAACAAACAGAGAAAATGCAAATAACAGAAGAAGGGTAATGGAAAACATAATAATTAAAAAGCTTTGAGTTTTAAGTGTTGTTTAATTGTCTTTGTGTTTCTGCACGCTCTTCAGAAGAAGTGTTGACCTGTTGGAAATGTCAGCAGTATATCAGTCAGGAGCTGACACGCACACAAAGGCCTTCTTGACACAATACACAGCGTTTCTGCCAGAAAAAATGAACATACATTATAACCCGGCATTGTTTGTTTAAGCCAGGCAACCAACAATTACAGTATCGCCACAGTGCCTGGCTAAAGGTTGCCTTTCACACACTTTATACCTAAGACACCTGTAAAATATATTCACACACACACACACACACACACACACATGCACACACCAAAACAAGCTGTGCAGGAGTCTGAGATTGACAGCTCGTCAGACTACAGGGGAAATGTTCTCGCACATTATAGACACACACACACACACACACACACACACACACACATGAGAGAGAATGACAGATGGAAGACTCTGTCATTCATCTCCAGCTCCTCCCTGTCACACAGCTCTCATGAACAGGAAGGAAGTGCAGCGGATTAATAAGGACGCCAAAGCCCATGCAACGACTTGTATAAACGCTCGACTCTAAACCCGTGGGAGGTAGGTTTAAATAATCAGGAAAAGAAGATGACACTTTTACGACCTAACCATACTCGTGATTACTTTCGTCTTCTTCTATTAATAAAACTGTCATAAATATTTGGTAAGTCCAAATGGGAGAAGAAGAAAAAAAAAGAAAAGAAAAGAAAAGAAAAACTCCTTTGCTCTCACGGAAAGATTAGTGTCAGATAGTTTCTTAAGATAAGCATCCTTGATATGTTCTTCATTCACACGCAAACACAAACATGCAAATGTGTGTGTGTGTGTGTGTGTGTTCGCATGTGAGTGGGGTTTGGCATCGCGTGTGAAACGCGAGGAACGGCCCCTAGCGCTCGGCAGCACGGCCCGGCCCGGCCCAGGCGTGGAGTCGAGTGGAGCGCCACTTGGCCCTTTGGCTTCCAGCCTGCTGGCTGCAGATTAGAATTGAAAAAAAAAAAAAAAAGCCACAAGGTAAACATTGCTGCTACAATCGATATGACCTCCTCTCTTTCGCTCGCTGGGACTCAGTGTGTGTGAACTTCCTGTGTGTGTGTACTGTATGTGTGCTGGGATGTTTGGGTACAGAGGTGAGGGGGAGGTTCTTCCTGTGCAGGGAAAGACAGAGACAGACCATGGAGGTGCATAACCCAGTCCTTGCATAACGTCCTCTTTAGAAATGGACACAGCGTGAGGGGGAATGTTTATTGATCTTAGTCACACACACTAAGCACAAGAGGAACTTCACTATAGGCAGTTAGCACGCTATGGGAATGTCGCGGATACCGTTCCTGCCCCGCTATCAGCTCCGAGGAGGAAATGCCAACAGTGGCCCCTGATAGCCCCACAGCAAGGAACCACGCGATGATAACAGGGATACAGACCTTAAACGCAGATTTACTGAACAAATACAGGCAAACTTTCCACTTCATTCTTTCAGCACAGCAATTAACACATGGTCACGGCTCTGGAACTATAATGACCTAATGGGAAATGAAATGGCCTAAAGGGATTTTATAATAGCAGGAGCCAAACTGAGTACTGATGGATTTATGAATGAAACTGAAAGCCATAATTTACAGCACTGGAGAGGTGTTAAATAGGTCCAGATAAGCATTTGGACAACTACACTTATAAATGCTATAAAAATTTTTAAAAAAGGCATTATACGTTATTCAAGATTCAGATTCAAGATTCAAAGAACTTTACTAATCCCAGAGGGAAATTGTTTATTCTTGGTTACAGTTGCTCACAGTTGTTATCTAAAGGAAAAGTAATAAATAACTACAAAAAAAAAAAAAAAAACTAAAAGTACCAAAAATATGACCCAAGAGCATTTGTAAATAATATATATAGTGATGTCACCTTTTAACACAGGTGTAATAAAATATGTGCATCAATGTTAAATATTTATTCTTTGCATATGTTATTTTCTTTCTTTGTTTTATATATTTTAAGCGTTCTATTCCTGAACTTTTTACTCAACAGAGCATTCCACATTGACACAATTCAATGCAGAAGAACAAAATAAACATTTAATGCTATTGTACAGATAATAGGTGGAAAACAACATGTATCCCAGAGCCATGATACTGTACGGCGCCCAGAGCAGACAGGGCCAAGAGCCTTACTCAAGGGCCCGCAATGGCAACATGGTGAGCCTGGGGATTGAACTGACACCCTTCTGATCAGCAGGGCCCACTGAGCTACTGCTGCATAATTACTGACAAGGCTATGAAATAACTGGATGTTTATAGTAATTGCACTAGTTATGTTATTATTACACATATGTCTCCATTATACATTATATGGATATATATATATATATATAGTCATCATAGTCATGTCCAGTCATTCCCACTCAACATTATGTATCTAATAAAATACTTTTTATTATTTTTAGTAATTTTAGTTAATTTATCATTTGTTTTTCTATCCGTAGATCATTTGCTAATTTTATGCATTTAAGTATTTCCAGAAAGATGCACAACCATCTGCCAAATAGAATAAAAAAAGATTAAGGCATAAAGATTAAGGCATAAAATTATGCCATATATAATAATAATAATAATAATAATAATAATAATAATAATAATAAAAAATTATTAATTAATAATAATAATAATAATAATAATAATAATAATAATAATAATAATAATAATAATAATTATTATTATTAATATTCACACAATTCAGAAAAAGGAAACTAGTATGATGTATATTATATTAATATAATATTAATATTATCACATATATAAATATAGAATGTATAGCAATTAATTTAGTATTAAAATATTCATACAGTCTTTTCTTTTCCTGAAGTGTGTATACATTATTTTGGCTGACTGCACTGTGCTTGAAGTACATTTTTTATTGCCTACATTCATGAGAAATTTCATCCCAGTTCCAGTCTGACTTGAACACCCCTTGTAGTATCATTTTCCATGCTTTGTTATATGCTACCTTTCCTTGTACCATAATGATGAACATCCTGTTATGTAATACGTACTGTAGTGCGTTTCAACCTCCTCTCAGCTGTACAGTGCTTTGGTCAGCTTCAGCTTTTAAATAAGCTTTAGAAATAAAATTATAAATGTAATTGAACTGAATTGAAAAATTGTCTTTCTGCCATTTCTTGCCTACTCTACTCTATGCTTCTGCTGTCTTTTGTTTAGTCAAAATGGAGCGAGAAAGAAAAGAGAATGTAGATGTACAGCAGATCCTTAATCAGCAAGTTAGTGGCATTTAATGATCACACAATAATAATCAGATAATAACTAGAAAAACGTAAAACTGGAATCGTATAAGAAGCATAAAGATAGAAATGACCTAAGATCATCCTCATAAACTTTTCAAGGTAGATGGTAAAGCGTTTATCACGTACTTGCCATTTTAACCCATAAGACTTAACATTATGGCCGGCTTAGTGCAGGCTAATGTTCGGGAAAGTGACATGAGATCATTGGCGTGTGATGCTTGAGATCATTTTGTGAAATGGGTCAGCGCTTTTTTAGCCCACTATTGACAGTCCATGCTCTTGATCCTGGTGCTGGATTGTGGTGATTTAAAAGCCAGTACATACCACCAGACCTGACAAAGCCACTTATCTGCTGACAAAAGTGCAAGCACTCGGCTTCAATGCAGGACTTAGGAGTGACAGTGATCCACACGGTTTCACATTTCTGCCTTTCATGTCACACGCAAAAGTTAAACAAAGGGAGCACACCAGGTCGTAATGTTTCGATCGTGAGAGAGGCTGTGCGTTTGTGTGTGTGTGTGTGTGTGTGTGTGTGTGTGTGTGTGCATGCGTGCATATTTGTGTGTATGCATGTGTGTCTGTGCAAGCTGAGTACACAGCAATTATGTTATGTAAACACGAGACACTGGCAGCACACTGCAACTGTTTGAATATAAAGATTACACGCTGAATCTGTGTGCTTTCAGCCTCCCATAAAGCATTGTGATTCTGTGGGCTTAAAGTCTCCTGGATCAACAACGCCCCCCTTCAACAGTTTAATGGCATGAAACCGCACGGATATGAGCTGCGGCCAGATCGTGACGCAATCGTGCCCTAATTCACACTGTTATTACTTGTCAAGGTATTATGATTTTTGGCTTGTGGCTTTGTACATGTGAAGGCCTGAATGGCTGTGCTGTGAATCTGTTAATAAACAAGCCTGTGTGTGCATAAAGGCATAATACCAATAACAATTTGCTTCCATGTTACACTCGTGGCCTAATGATAGAACAAACAGAGTGACAGGCGAGTTTGTTAAAGCTGTGTTTTATGTTTCCTTGCAATTTTCCTGATCAGTCCTGACCTCGCTCCATGGCATTTTCACCTGTCCGGGCCGTTAAACGAGTTCCTGGGAGGCCAGCGTTTCAGACTTGGAGCAGGCAGTCTGATCATGGCTCCAGTGTACTGCAAAAACATTCACTTTACATACATGTTACACTCTTGGCCTAAAGATAGAACAAACAGGGTGACAGGCATCACAATCGGCGTGTTGAATTAAAGCAGCGTTTTTGGTTTCTTTCCATTTTTTCTGATAGGAATTGAATGGGAACATGTTGAGAAGGTCAGTAGAGACATCTTTAGCTCAGATCATAGATTCTAGCTTCTCAGACATACCACAGACACTACAAGATTTGTAAAGTCTTGTGGCTTGAGTGATTCTCCAGGGTCCTCATATGGGAGCCAACCATGGTGCACTTTAAACAAGGCTACTGGGTTTGTCAGCATTGCCAAATCCAAGCCCAAGTTAAACCTGAGTCGTATTGGGGTCAAGGCCAAGTCACAATCGAGATAGACCATCAACTCCATTATGAACCCAATCAACCCAATTATGAACAATCCAGACGAATAATTCTGGACCACAGATATAGAAATATAATTGAGTTCCCACAATATGAACATTATCTTCTGTAAACCATCAGTTGAGAACAAGAGCGTATTTATCAAGGCTACTGCTCAGGCTGAGACAGGTCCAAGTTTAAATGCCAGACAAGTTGAAACCAAAAGTTCTTCAGCCATACTTGCTAGCTATCTCAACCTCCTGAAATGGCTTCTCAAGGTTGAGAAGGTTGTCAAGGTCCTCACGCTTATCATGGGGAATAGGTGGAGGAACGTTTTTTTAGGCACATCTTATGCTTAGCTCCATCATCCATATTCTTAGCTCCTGATTATAGATGAGGATAGGATTAGACAAACTATGCAAACTAAACCACTGTTTCACCATCACACACTCAAAAAAGGTATCGTTGCTTGGGGTAAAAGTAAAGTGATATCCTTAATCACTGTATCTTCTTGCCTGCTGTGCAGTTTCACTACTCAGTCCCAGGGGTTGTAGGGCAGTCTTAATGCCAGTCTAAGCCTGGATAAAAATGTGAGGGTAGTGTCAGGAAAGCAGGAATTCAGCATAAAACCTGTGCAAAAAAATCATAATTTGTGGCTTGAGTGATTTGTTTTGGTGGTCCCTACTGGGTTCAATTGAAAGAACAACAACAACAACAACAAGGTACACCATGTTTCCAGGTGAAAGGTACAAAGTAAAGGTACAAAACATAAGAGTAGCGCCCCGGGAAATTTACACACACTAATCTTTTTTTTTTTCTGAATGTGAAGGAATCTTTTTTTTCTTACTGTGCTAAATGCACCGGTAAATTTTCAATAGATATTTATTCATTATAATTATTTTTTAAATATACATTTAGTCACTTGGCAGACACTTTAGAAGCGGTTCCACAGCAATGAAAAAAGGATACAATAGCGGAGGGAATAACATTGCTTATATAAAAGGACCGATTACATAATCCTAAGGTTTAAACAGGGATGCGTGGCCAAGAATTCCTACTACATCTGGGCACGCACAAGCACTGACTCGTTTACTCAAACATATAAACATTCATGCACAATGAGGTGCTGTTTACATGCTTGAATGAACCAGCAGCAGTAAGTGACCAGAGCTGGATTGAAAAGTGATTGAACTCTGACGCTACTTGTCTGTAGGATGTAACCCAAACAGTCTGGATTGGAAAACCATTCCACTCTGAATAAACCCAACTGCAGGACTTTCCAACAAAACATTCCAGCTTGGAAAGTGAACTGATTCTGAATAGACCTGAATGCAGGAAGTAATCCAAAACATTCTACATTGTAAAGTATTTTCATTCTGAGTAGACCCAACTGCAGGAATTGTCCCACTCATTCCAGATCCTAGAAGTGGTTTGATTCATGAAAAAGTGACCAAAACACTCAGGATTGGAAAACCATCTCACCCTAAATGGACTCAGCTGCAGGACCCAGAGATGATTCTTGGAAATCAACTTGAAATGTGATGCTGCTTTTAAACTCACTCACTCACTCACCTTCTATACCACTTTATCCTGTATTCAGGGTCGCGGGGAGCCTGGAGCCTATGCCAGGAGGCTTAGGGCACGAGACAGGGTACACACTGGATGGGGTGCCAATCCATCGCAGGGCGCACACACACATACACTCACACACTACGGCAAATTTGGGAACGCCAATTAGCCTAACCTGCATATCTTTGAATTGCGGGAAGAAACCGGAGTACCCGGAGGAAACCCACCAAGCACAGGGAGAACATGCAAACTCCATGCACAAAGAGACGGGAATCGGGCCTGGTCGGGAATTGAACCCGGACCCTGGAGGTGCAAGGCGACAGAAACTCCCAAATCTTATGAACTAACCCAAACATTCTGGATTGAAAATCATTCGGAATAGACTCAGAAGGAATTGATCCAAACAGATTAGAAACTGATTTTTTAAATTATATTTTTTCTTTAGCTAATTTAGTCGTGTCCAATTCCTCCCCGTCACTAGGGGGCTCCCACATTAAGGCTACTACTACCACTCAGTCTGTTCATCAGTTCTGTTTGTGTATAGCAGAGATATGGACTGGTGACAGGTTTAAGCACAAACCTCCGGCTCTGGGATTTGGTCAAGTTTAATCTGACTCACTTTGCTTACACGGTTTGAATCCTTCTGTCATTCTGTCAATTTTGCCAAAAATTTGACATTATTGGATGTCACCCCAATTAAACTGAGACACTCTCCGCTACCATCATCATTTAAATAACAATCGAGGGAGAATCATTTTTTTTTCTTTTCTTTTTTACTCATGGCCTGACAGCTTACTCACACACATGAAGTTCGATTTTTCTTTACCGATGATTTCTTTAAAAGATCAAAATCTACAAGGGGTCTTCAAGTCAAATTCGGAATTTTGATTTTGCAGTATAACAGAACAGAGTTATGAGAGTGAAAGTGCTTGGACACCATCAAGGTAGAACGTTTTCTCAGTACACCAGAGCCGTCATTCACATCTAAAACCCTGGCCTCCCAAGAAATCCTTTATTGGCCCAAACATGTGGGAATGGCCTGGAGCATGGTCAGGACTGTACAGGGCTTCAGTAATGCTCCTGTAATCCGCGAGTGGTGTTGGTGAATGATTTTGTGTACAGTTCTCACAGACAGATGTGTCTCTGAATGTCCTTCACAGTTGATTTTAGTGGACTTTGCAATTTTGACTTGACTCCGTCAAGGGTTCATTGCTGGATTATTTTTGAAATTTCATGTTTCTTGTTGTCCTGCCATAAGACTGGACTCATCCCCTCCTGTTTATTCTAAGCTAAGATACAAGATGGTGCAAAAACAAGCCAATGACTTGGTTATTATTATTATTATTCATTTTTTATTATTATTTTAGCAATGAATACAAATGTGCTGAAACATTGCAACAGCAGTGTACAAAAAGGCATAATTCATAAATTCATAAAGGCATAAATCACTTTTAATTCTCCTATATATA
>JAQMYG010000037.1:5384299-5401099 GCA_030014215.1 Clariallabes teugelsi | reverse complement strand
TATATATGCAGAATATGACTTAAGTCATATAGGTTACAGTATACTGTATATGTGTATATTACCTACATATGGGTAATGGGACTTGGGTAAAAAAAAGTCAAATAAATAAATAAACTAAGCAATGGACTATTTGGCCTTAATAATAATAATAATAATAATAATAATAATAATGTATTATAATAATAAGTATTATTATTATTATTATTAGTATTATTAAGTTAGGTTTAATAAAATACAATAATTGTAAACAACAAGCAAACAAATGAAGTTTTGTATAATCATGAACGAAGGTTTTTTTTCTTCACAATTTGCACAACATTCTTATGGCACAAAATCTACAAACTAAATGTACCACTGCAGTGTGTATCTGCAGTAAGTTATGCTTGTTTAGGGCATGTCCCAGTATAACCACACTCAGCTATCAGCAGCCAGAGTTTTTGTTTCCAAACGGTAACTATGTGTCATATCTCAGTGTGCCAGTGTCAGACAGTCGACACTATCGTGCACAAGTTCCACTCTCACGTTCTTTTTCTTCCCTCGACTGAGCCACTGCTGCGGTTATCACTCAGCCGAAATGTTCTCTCTCCTCTAATCAGAGACCCTGTGAGCTCGTCCTACGGACCTGGGGAAGCATTTCAGTTACTTGTGTTCTCTCTCTCTTTCTCTCTTTCTGTTTTGACAAGGCTGCTATGGCACGCTTGGCTTGTTAAATTCTACCAACTCACATAGCACATGGCAGTTTACTCAAGAAGCACATGGAGCGTTATGTAAGAACGCACACACACACACACACACACTACCTACAGATGAATTACAGGGATTTAGAGCCATTCATAATCCTCTT
This sequence comes from Clariallabes teugelsi, assembly GCA_030014215.1. Lineage (NCBI taxonomy): Eukaryota > Metazoa > Chordata > Actinopteri > Siluriformes > Clariidae > Clariallabes > Clariallabes teugelsi. Next base: position 5,400,255 of record JAQMYG010000037.1, on the reverse strand, counting down.
GTCACTTGAATTAAGTATAATTAGTATTTAGAGGTCATTAGTTGTCCTTGAAGTCCTATTATGTACATTAGGTTATTTGGAAAAGTGTCTCATTGTATAGTCACCTTTCCAGGTAAGGATTATTACCCCCTTGATGGCACAACAACTGAATGACACACCAATTAGTGTAAACAACCAGGACATGATTAAAAAGACAACACTTTCTCTAATAGTCGTTTCTCAGATTCCATATGATTTATGCTTTTCTAAATGATCTCAAGGTTACGTTAGGCTACTGATGTTAGAATTTATGATTAATCCAGTTGACACGGAGAACAAATCCACTCATCTTTCACGACTCAGCTTGCTTTCCCTCCTGCATGGCCCATCTTGTTTCGTGTTTGTCATTCTGGCCTTTACTTATTTGTACCTTTTTTAAAAATTTTTTTTTATTTTTGATGCCAGGGAATATTTGCACACCATAACGTGAGAGCCTGAGGGCTTGTGTTTTTAAACCAGCTCACATGCAACACCAGTAGGAGCTGAGTGAAGGTGCTGTCGTGCCAAAGGTGGCATGGAAATTCCACCTGGGTTGAACAGAGTTTAAATCACAGCAGGCTTTCAACTTTCTGTAAATAAATAATATGAGTGCAGAACTGTCTACCTCTATCCTGTCCTGACGAGCAGGGACGGATTGTTCATTTCTAGAATGACTTGGAAAAGTGAATCAATGAACAAACATACTGTAGTAAGGCAAGAAAATTTTCCTGTTTAATTTTTTATATTTATTTTATCTTTATCACGTCCAACTAAAGTTTGTGACCACCATCTTAAAAAAAATTTACTCAATATGCAAAGGGCAGCTCAAATGCTTTCTAGCAATCATGAAGCCAGGAGAACTGCCAGTAAAGCCATGTTAAAGTTCACCTTTGTTGTTGTAGTGCTTGCTGCTAGGATTTTTTTGATGCTTGCATTTTTATTTTTTTGGCTGCGAGCATCACCTCTAGCATTTGCTGGGAAAGTAAAGACGTACACGGACACGTACAGTGACATAATGAAGTGACTCTCTAGGCCATTGCAAGCTTTTAGGGGGGGTTCGCTTTTGCCCCCCCCGGCTCTGAACACCTGGACATGAGCTAGCACTTCGTTCACTTCGATGGAAAAGGGATAAATGAGGATTCGAGAGTTGATTTCATCGATGGTTCAAATTCACTTTAGTATAGAGGAAGAGTTACTCTACCAACATCTCCAATGTGAACAACCTGCATCAGTTAAGAAAAATGCTATGCCTTAGAATCTTTTGCGTTACTTTCGGTACAGCCATCGTATGATAATATACTATAGGTTGTAAGTTTTATTCAAATGGTAACTCTAATGAATCAATTTACGTCAGTGAATCGTAATGGTCATAGATAATCGAAATATTAATGAAAATAATATTACTAAAAAAAGATTCTAGTTTAATAAAGACTTTCTCCTCCTCGCCAGCAGAGGGCACACTCTCGAGAATTGTTCAGCACTCTATGGCACCAAACACCGACTTCACGTTATATGGAGGTCCATGTGTCTGTAGTGAGTCTGACCCTTGCAACAATGCTTATTGGATTAATTGAATTCATTCACTAGATGAAAGCTAATCTGATATTTAGCCCCCAGCCTTGTTTAACAGAATTTTATTATTTAAACCCTTTTGCACTTGAATCCTCAGACTGTATTCAAGACTGTGAATTTCATACACCTTGATTTCTCGACTACAACCTGTGTGATGTACCACAACATTTCCTCAAGGTTTAAGAAAAGATTGACTTTGAAGCTGAAATGAAAGACTTTTTCTTCCACTGATGATCACATTGCTCTTAGCAATCTCACAAGTTGGGGAGAAAAAAAACAAAACATCAAATCCATCATAAATCCAGGAGGTGTGTAAAGAAAAAGAAAAAAAAACAACAACAGAAACTACCCCTGCTGGGATAAATGGGAGAGTTGACAAAGTGTGGATTTAATCACCTGCTGCCTGGAGAAGATGAAAACATAGTCCTGCTTTCAACCAGGATCAAATGCATCGTTTCATGTACAGGATCAAACCGTCTTCTATCTGATGTTTGGTTTCCTTCATGACTGAGTGTAAAACAGGGCAGTGTTTTACGAGTGTTGTAGTGTTTAAGGAATATGTGGGCTTTTTAATTTTGCATTTATACTGAGGTTTATTGTGTTTCAAAGACAACTATGAGTAAGAAGGATGTGAGACATGAGATTCACCTTCTTCTATGCTGCTTATGCCGTGCAGGGTCACAGGAGGCCTGGAGCCTATCCCAGGAGATTTTGGGCACAAGACAGGGTGCATCCTGGACCAATCTATTAAGAAGTATACACAAAAACACATTACAGGCAATTTGGTAGCTCCAATTAGCCTAATCTGCATGTCTTTGGAAGGAAACCCACCAAGCATGGGGAGAACATACAAACTCCACACACACAGACCCAAGGCGGGAGTTGAACCTTTGACCCTGAAGGTGCGAGGCCAAAGTGTTAATCACTACATTACAGTGCCACCACATGAGATTCAGTTGCAATAATAATAATAATAATAATAATAATAATAATCTGAGTTAGTCATTTGAACAAAATCCCAAATAGACTCAATAATCCTAGAAAAAGGAGCCTCTTAAAGAAGAAGTTACAGGTCTGTGAGAGCCAGAAATCTTGCTTGTTTGTAGGTGACCAAATACTTATTTTACAGAGGAATTCATTAAATTAATTCATTAAAAATCCTACAATGTGATTTTGTGGATTTTCTTTCTTATAGTTGAGGTATACCTAAAATTATACCTCATCTTTTTAAGTGGGAGAACTTGCACAGTTGGTGGCTGTGTTGTATTGCCCCACTGTAAACAACAACAAAAAATATAATAAACAAACAAACAAACAAACAAACAAACAAACAAACAAACAAATAACAATAAATTCAGTTCAGCACCAAAATGTTTCAAAGACATAAAATAGTTTGAATTGTTCAAGAGTTGGACCCCTACAGATGAACATGGACATTACAGAAGCCCTAAAATAAACCGTTCGACCATAAAAACATGATAAATGCTACATGCTGGTAAATTATTTTCCTATGGCACACAAGGTTTTTCTATAAAATAACTCTGAATGTAAAAACCACTACATATCCCTCTTTAGAAGCTTTGAACTTACACATATTTAACACAACAAAACAACGAACAACCGCACTACATAGCAAACTGAGACACGGTAAATCCATAAAGAGCCACTCGTATCGCTTATTTCTGTTGTGTGATCAGTGAAGTGAAACTCCAGACTGGGCAAATGAGCAGCTTCCAGGAATCGAGTTAATGTACTTTAAAGACTTTTGTGAATGTTAAAAAGGGACGTTTACAGTCTGTTACTGCCGTTGCAGTTCTATGCTGTTGTCAACAATTAAAGCGGTAGAGGTTCTGACGATGCATATGTAATGTATTCTTTTAAATGTTGCTCCTGAATTAACAATCCTTGAAATTAAAAAAGTTTCATGTGCAACAACAACTAAAAAAAAACTGAAACCTTTTATCCTGGTTCTAATTTGCTGCTGGCAATTCACTACAAAAACATAATTTAAATTTAAAGTTTGCTACATATTTTTGTTAACTTAAAACTCATCCAGAATATTTTTATACTATATAAAAATTATATTATTTATACAGCAACAAGCTATGTAAAATTATTTATATATACATATGTACACAGCCACAAGCACAACTGCATCCTGATTCATCCATTAGACAAAACTGCGGGAGGTGGATTTATAGAATTTTGTAACATAACCCAAAATTTACAAAATCATTTTGACATAACATATTTAAACACATTTGTGATAAAAAAAAAAAAGTTAATTATTAAAAAGTATTTATTCATAATACTGTATAATTTTATTGAAAGAACTTGTTTTGCAGTCAAACCCTTCTTATATTAATTGGGGTGGCAATTGTTTCGAAACCAGTGCTTATTAGATTTATTGTGTTATTCAATAATTATTGTGTTGACTACAGATAAATAATTCTTAAAAAAAGATAGATAGATCTTTTTCCTAAGAAATCCACATAAATCTACAACATTGTGCAAATGCTTTTAGCCAAAAGTATTGGTGGTAAAAAGTGTCTCACCAACAGTAGGTGAAAAGGTGAATTTTTAGATAGGATCATATAACACCATTTTTCATAACAATATATTGAATTCTTGTGGGTGTAGAATGTATCATACTGACGTGGTGACAGAGTAAATTCACCCTCCGATGTTAAATTTAGCACTCTAGCATCATGTTAGCGACATTATAAAGAACTGGACAGCAACATGCTAATGTAGTTAGCACACTGCTAGCCACATGCTAATCAGCTAAACGTCATGCTACCAACATGCTAATCACACTAGCATCATGCTAGGAACATTCTACACATGTTTTTAGACAAATGCCACTAAAGTTAGCATAATGCTAGCGACATGCTAATGGCGTTAGCATCATGCTGTATGTATACACATTTTTTATCAGTTTAAAAAAAAAAAAAAAATTTTCATGCCCTTTTATGTGTCCGTAACTTTCAAATCTTTCAATGATCTTAATTGTCATTTAGATGAAATTTGGCGAATTTAGATTTCATATGAAAAGATGTAAACCTGGAAAAGTGTATTATTCTAGAATGCAAAATTATTAAGATATTGAGACATAAATTTGACATGGTTACTGACACTACAGATTTTTTGCTCTTTAAGCTTTTTACAACAATTTCTACAGGTCATATGCTTCTAGAAGCTTACACCAACTTTAGTATCAATACTCATAAACAAATATGAATAATTAGAATTTTTTTATTTTTATTGTTTGAAGTGAGACAGTATATCACTGAAAATGGCCATTTTTGAGGCGCATATAAAATCATCTCTCCAAAACGGCTGAAGTTAGCAACTTGAAATGTTTAGGGAAGATTGCTTACTTCCATGTTGCATAAACTTTGGGAGTAGCTTATCGGCACATACATTTTCTGTATTACTTGTATAACATAAAAAAATAAATAAAATCAGTACCTATACTGCGTTTTGGCCGACTGTAACATTATGCCATCAAACAGTTATCGTGAATCCATGACTTCATTTCGAGCTTCCAACAGTAAGTTTACCTTCTCGTGCGCATCCACTGGTGGATTACATAATCTACCCTGAATCACACACACAAACACCTCTCTGTGTGGGCACACACGCAAGATTTCGCAAGCAGCTAATGGCATCTGGCTACACGCTCATCAACTTCACACACCTGATCACAGGCCATCAGAGATACGGGGAATCATAACTCCTTCATGTTTACTGGGATTCTCATTTGTTTGATGATGATCGGGGCTGGGATTAACTTTCCCATAGTTTAGTGTATGCTTCATGTATAAGTGAAACGATTAAGGAACCCTGAGCATTCATTTATCTTTAATAACGCTTCATCCTGGTGATAGTCACGGTGGAGCAGAAACCTCTCCCAGGAACTCTGAGGTGAGAAAACACTCCGGGTGGGACGTCTATCACAAAGACACACACACACACACACACACACACACACACACACACACACATTGACATCTATGGCCAAGTGAGCATCAAGCTAATCTATTTGTCATGTGTTTTGGAAACCAGAGAACCTGGAAGCACCTCGACACAGACAGAAACCTGAGCTCAGTCCAAATATCATCGCTAAATTTGTCTCAATTAAAGACTTATTCGTATTCAATCAGGAAGATGTCAATCAATATGATTTACTGCTACAAGATCTTGGACATGACTCAAAAGACTGAAAATAAGGAGTAGTATATATATTTTTTTATCATTTAAATACAAAAGGGGTGTTCTAGTCAAACAAGGACTGATGAATAAGGTGTAAAACTGATTGACGTTTATATAAGACTTCAAACACAATACGGTGATGAGACGGTCTGTGAATGATGTGAATAATTTGCATACCAACCTGCAGAGGAGACGCATCTGTCTGTGGGAACTGTACACACAATCATTCAGCAACACCACGTACACATTGCAGGGACTCGTCTGGGAGTTATTGCCTCTTCCCCCGTATACTGTAGTCCTGACCTCACTACAAGCCATATCCACATGCTTGGAACATTAAAGGAGTTCCTGGGAGGCCAGCGTTTCAGACATGATCATAGCTCTGGTGTCCTGAGAAAACTTTCTACCTTGATGGTATTCTAGCACTAGTGAAACACTGGGATAAGTGCATTATTGTATCAGGGGATTATATAGAGAAATAAAGGGAGTTTTTACTCTCATAACTGTGTTCTGTTATTCTGTACAATCAAATGTTTTTGGCACAATATTAATAAAAACAATTGAAAATAGTTCTAAATAAAGAATGCAGCAAGATAACAACAAAAAGAACGACAAAAATAGCTTTGGAAGGAAACAGAAGAACAGTTTTCCCTTTCAGTCTTCAAACCTGATCTTACAGAGACAACATTTGGCAGAGCTACAACAGATCCACTGACTTCCAGAATTACTGTCACGCAAGAGAAAAAGAGGAAATTTCCACCCAAACAATCCAAGAAACTTACAAGTCATTCTAAATAGAGCTTCTTAAAAACAAACAAAAACAACAACAAAAAACAAAAATACAAACTTTTTTTTTGTTTTGTTTGTTTGTTTTCCAGAATTATTGACACACCATGGAACATTTGCAAACAAAATTATCATCCTTGAAAAACTTGGAGGAAAGAATATTTACTTTTCTGTTTTATCAAACCTAAGGAGCACAATTTTAAATGTCAGTAATAGTGCTGCTCATGAAGCATTGCTTCATAAAAGAAAAAAAAACAATCAAGAAAATAATACACGATGTCTCAAATTTTGGTAAAATGTTTAAATTGCATTTTAGTATTTAATCAGTAATTCCTGGAAAATAGCAGTAATAACTAAAAAATACCAAAAATATTTGCGGTAACTACACAGGACGCTATAATTAATAAAAATAAAACGTGTGACATATTATTTTCAAATATTATGGTAATATCCTAACAAAACTATGATCTGACAAACATAACAACCTTAGTCTTATTCATTTTATCTGAAATGTATTCAAACTCTTACACTGAATTACACTGCCTGGCCATAAAAAAGGTCCCAATTTCAGACGGGTCAAATTATTGGGCTGCAGCAAGTACGTAAAACAATTAAGGGTTAGGGTTAGGAAAAAAGGCTTCTTACTCAAATCAAGTAATTAAAATTTTTTCCCAAAATTTTCAGCACATTATCAAAACCTATAAGGATAGTGCTGAACTGTCAACTTTATAAAAGATATATGGTCAGACCTGAATGAGATGTGAGGTTATCACATCTATGGAGTTTTTCTTTATTGTTTTATGTTTCTTCCCTAATGGTACAGGAATATCAGCGGTTCTGGGAGCACAGGGAATCATTTTCACACATGAAACTGGACACCATACTGTGCGCTGAAATCCATATGTTTAGCTGGGCAGTGTTTATATTCTTTGTAAATTTAAATCAAATTAAATATTGTGTGTTCAATAGAATCAATGAATCGATCAATGAATCAGTGAACCATTTTTACTGTGTAATTGAAATGAACTGTACAGTATGTTCTGCACTGGAATGAAATGTCCTGGTCTGTCTACCCCACATATTTACCTTTACCGTCCCTATAAGCGTGTGCTACGTGCACTCAGGCTTCTCCCATTCCTTAAGGAACAGCAGCATTCACCAGTTTGGACACGTTCCATATACGCAGCTTTTCTAAATATATCGTCTCCGGTCTCTAGAAGCATTCAGCTAAGAACGGAGAGGCAACAAGGCGTCACGTATCAGTTCAATCTGAGCTTTATCTTTGGGACACACACACACACACATACACTCACACACACCGACTTGTCCTTCTTTCACACTGGTTTATGGGCTTTCACTGGCGTGAGAAGAAACAGTGATTGTGACAGAGATTGTGACGTGTCCCATGTGCAACCTGTATAAACCAAACAGGAGGGCTAAATGGTGGGCCTTTATCTTTATTAGATAAAAATCTGATAATATTTTGATTGATGGAGCTATCGCAATGAACAACAAACTTCATACAACACCGACTAAACCAGCAGAAAGCCATCCATATGAAATGAAAAAGCACTTCACTTTGAGCTAATTTTTGAGCACTTTTGAGATAATTTGGTAAATGTTGAAGATGCTGAGAACTTTGTAAGCCTTTTTAGTTTCAAGTGTAAAATGTAAATCTTTGCATACATTGTGCAGATGGGTATTTGCATCAAAACACTTCAAGAGTCTCAGAATCAATCGTAGGAATAAAAGTTCATTTACAGCTAAAAATATTCCTACCTGAGAGTAGGACATAAAAGTTATTTATGAAGATTCCTACTCTTACTTTCAGCGAGGAGTAGGACTGCTCCTGGGAAAGCATGTGACGTCACCGTTTACGACACTGAGTGCTGCAAAGCAGTCTACACGTTATAGTGGGTGTTGCAGTTTTGACAGTAGTTGTAGTTTTAAATTGTAAAAAATCTAAATGAAATGGTGGAATTGTTTCACATAAGCCTCCTCATTGGTGCTTGGGGCAATTATTTTAATCTGTGTGCCATGGATGATGCCCACAACTCCAAGGTAGCAACTGATGCACATGAATCCAGTTTGTTTTGTTGATTTCATGCTGCGTGGGGAAATCTATGAATCTGCACATGATCCACGGTGTGCAAAGTTTGATTTATTATTTCCATGGTTGTTTGCTGAGACAAACTGTACATTTAACAAATCACTTATTCAAAGCTGCATCTTCACTTTTAATAAAAAAAATTAAAAGTAGCAAAGTAGCAGTCACATACAGAGACAGCATATGGAATGTTCGTTAATTGACGAGTTGCATACCGCAACTCAAAAAGTAATTTCCTCGCTACTCCTAACCAGTCAGGACACCTCCGGGGCTCTTCTACATTTTGGTGGAGATAGAAGTCATTTCCTGTTTAAAAAATTTAAATAAATTGCTCTTACTTCTACTCCTAAAAGTAAGACCAAAATTACATATCTCTGAGAATTTTTCACCCCTTAGGGGCGATTTCCTACTCTGAGATGCTTAGTAAATAGGGGCCCAGATCTTCTTGAACTCTCACTTAAACTGCATTGTACAACAGTTATTTCTGATCAAGTAATCTGATCGGATGAGAGGCATTTCACGAGTTATGATAACAGATGTTAACAGCATTGGAATGTTTAACTATTTGTATCACTTCCCGTCAAAGGTGTTCTAACAATTGTTAATTAAAAACTGTTGTTGGTTGCAGAATGAGTAAAAATAGGTCTGTACAGTCCACAGTACTGGAAAGAGGAGAGAGCAGCTGTCTGCCAAAACTCACAGTCAAAACCAGTCACAGAGGCACTTTCAGCAAGAAAACACACCTGATAACGTTATGTCATCGTAAACAACAGGCTGTGTCCTTAGTAATCGCTTTTAAATTGTCAGCCAAAATTTCAAATCCCAAATTTCAGCCAAATTTCAAATCCCTCTGTAAAAACTGATCAAGGGCACTACTTAGTGAGTGGAACAAGGGATTGTACATCTTACATAGTGCACTAGATTTCCATGTAACGATATTTGGGATTCATTATTTGGAAACATAATTTTTTCTTTGGGATTTATTATTTGGGAACGTAAAAGTTTCTTATGACTGTCCAACACCTCCGTGGTTTATTCTTCTCACCTTTGGCTATATGGTCTGCTTGTTAATTGCACAATAACTCCTAGTCACTAACTGTCGGCTGCCAATTCAATGCTAGTTCCACCAGTTGCAGTTGAATGTGTGTTGGTGAAGCTAAATAACTTAAACTTAATAAACAAGCAAATCATAATATTTTGATAATAAACGCTACTGAATCTGGTTGAGGTCTGGACCAGTGAAGGCCAGTCAAGTTCTTCCACACCAAACTTGCTCATCCATGCCTTTACAGGTGTTGCTTTGTGCACTGAAAATGAAATTGTTTGGTATGCTGAGACATTAAGAGTTTCTTTCACTGGAAGTCAGGGACTGAGTCTGTTTGAAAAACAACCCCACACCAGCTCCGACATGACTGCACACCTCAACTCGATAGAACACCCCTTAGGATGAATTAGAGCAGAGATGGCGAGCCAGGCCTTCTCGTCCAACATCAGTAATTTGTGAGGTGTCTGATCGAACGGTCAAAAATTCCCATAAACACACTTCTAAACCTTGTGGAAAGCCTTCCCAGACTCTTCCAGCAGAGTCTAATTAAAAGAATCTTGATCAATTAGTGAAAATTTGGGAAAACACAGTTATTTTATAAAGATCCAATCAAACCATAATTTGAATCATAAATGAGTGCCTGGAAAATCCGGCCAAAAATTTATCAAAATGTAAAATACAGCATTTCACCAGAATGAAATAGAAATTACTTTAATTTAATCTTTTGAACTTTACCTCCTGCTAATTTCCAGTAGTATAAAGAGACTGGTTTAACAAACATGACTAAAAAACTCTGTAATGCAGTAACACAAGCACAGAACACTCATTCTGTGCTTGCCAAGATTTTAAATAATCTTAGATCTGGAAATCTTATCTTGTTTTAAAATTTTCTAGCTGCATGGACAAATAATTGCACTAGTTTTAAAAATTTCACAAATTCTCTGTTTTTCCTTCATGCTTGAAGGATCTGAAGCACCCAAGCATGTTGTTTTCCTCCTCTTGTTTACAAGTACATTTAGTACAAAAGCTTAATACAAGGGATTTTCGGGGCTGAAAATGTATTTAAATCATGCAACTTCCTCATCGTCATGGAGCGTGCCACTCATGGTTGCTTAGCAACGGCAGATGCCATGCCATGACTTTTTTAGACTTGACGTAAATGGGCGATTACGGTACGGTGTAATTTTAACTTCAAAATCATTTTGATCAAAGTGATAGTACAGTGCCTTGTTGTTTTGTCCATTACAGCCAGTTTGTTTCATCGGTTTATTCAGGCATAAAAGCAAATACACTTTACTTATTTAGTTTGTTTCGGCATGAAAAATCACACAATGAAGATTTTTCTCTTGTAGTACTCAACAATTTGTAGGCCATTACTTTTGCTCTAACTTAAAATGTATTTAAAATCTTTCTGACACTTGGATTAAAGTTGCTTTAAAGTTAGGTAGGTAGCTATAACTTTTTTGCCGCCACATAGTACAGCTAGTGGTGTAGTGGGTAGCACTGTTGCCTTGCACCACCACGGTCTGGGTTCGATTCCTGTGTGCATGGAATGTCAGAAAATGTAAAGTAGTGACAGTGCACTGTACGTATAATGCAAAAAAAAAAAAAAAAAAGAATATATAAAATTGATACACAGTACATTGTATAAATACAAAAGAAAGGGGAAAACATACAGTAGTTACACTTTCAATTAAATCGCACTAGGTAATATAATACTGCACAGTGAAAAAAAGTGTTATTGCACAAAAAATTGTAAGATGTAATATTGTAACAACAGTATATCACAGTAACGACAGTGTGCAGTGAGTGGAAGCAGGTCTGTTTGTACAGTATAATAGCAGCAGGAAGAAAAGACCTTCAACATTGCTCCTTCAGACACTTCAGGCACAAAATATCTATTCAGTATATATATTTTTTACGTCTCTGACTCTAATATGAATGTTCGTGGTTGTGTGGTAAAATTCCATCATCTCCAGTTCTGATATACGATTAAGCAAGTCACGGACTAAGTCTTCTGTTTGATGACAGAAAGCCACATAGAGGGTGTTCAGGAATGTGGGAGAGGCTGAATTAGAAGGAGTAAAGCAAGACTGTGGGTGTGTATGCGTGTGTAAGACGGAGAGAGAGAGAATGAGAGAGAGATGACTATCACTACTTTTGTCATTCATGGTTAGGAACCATCATCTCCTGGTTGTTGCTGTAGGAGCGGCGTGTTCACACTCTGCTGCCTTTGAAGTGCTTATAAATGTCACCACTCTCCTTTCTTACACATCTGATACGGCAGAGCAAAGTACACACCGTGCCGAGACCAGCCAATAAGAGCAGCCTGTCTTCACATCTTCATAATCATGCCTTTCCTCACTCGCCAATACAGCCATGATTGACAGCCTCTGTGTTCTTTCCTTTGCTCCAGCACACCTGATCCCGGTCGATAACTGATCCAGGTCACTGATATACCGCAAAGCTCTACAAGGAAATTCAACACTGCAAAGAAAAAAGAAAGAACAGTGCCTTTTTGGTGGAAGGCCATAATATAACCATGAGATGTTAGAGGAAAATGGGGGTGTGTATATAACTGTAAAGTGTTAAAGCATCTGTCTGGACCATAATATAAACAATCAAACTGTCACAAAAAATGTAAAACTACTTAGTAAATTTATTGCTCATTTGCATTAATACAGATGACACACTATACATATACTATATATTGTAAATGTATAGGGAAGGTATCAGATTTAAAGAGTGATAATGTTGGAAACATATTCACAGACTCAAGAACAATACGTAACTCACAAACGAAACGGCAAAACAACAATAAAACACAAACGAAGCCTTGTTATAAACGTACTAAAGTAGACAGGAAGCTACAAAATAACTTTAATCTTAACTAACGTTAGTACTCGCCATTGACGGAAAAAGAGTTTGTAGAAATAGTTAAAAACTTTAATGTAATCAGTGATATTATTATTATTTCAAGTTGAAGCCCATGTACATGTCTGTCTGTCTTTCTGTATGGCAGAACTCTCTGTCTAACCTATTAATACAAAGACATTTCACATTTTATAAGTGTTATGTGGTCCCCACCATGAGATAGAGAGAGAGAAAGTTTCTTAATTTGTGCTTTCTTTCTTTCTTTCTTTCTTTCTCTCTTTCTTTCTTTCGCCCCTGATACCTTACCGGTGCTACATAAATGATCGCACAAAGTGCCAAGGTATGAGGACCCGTAAATAAACACACCGCCAGGTGCAGCGCATCCAGGCTGATTGCCTTTTACTCTGCCTGTTCAGAACTCCACAGGTTAGCAGCCTGTGGATCTGCCCGTACACAGTGCAGTGTATCTATGCGCGGTTCTGCCCCTCGTCAGACCCGCGACGTTACAATAAGGTTGATTGTCTTACGCCTTGTTTTTACGCTAAGTTGTACTTCTTTTGTCGTTGGCCAAATACACTCCCTGTTCAGTAATCGGAGAGTGAATTTCTGAAAATGAGAAATCGAGAAAGTAGATCGGATAAAGATGAAGTTTTGTCTTAAAATTACTCCAGTACGTTAAAATTCAATGATCCCACTTCAGCGCTGTTATTACAGCAGTGAAAATATGAACTAATCCCAGTAAAAATATTCAGTTTAGATTTTATAATTAATATCTATTGGTGCAGGTGTTTGTTTACATTGAGCAAGTAACTTATTTTAAAGTGGATTATTCAATCTCCACATAACTGTTCATAACATCACTTTTACTCAACTTTTAATTTCACTTATGATGCTGGTTAAACTTCAGGCAGATATCTAAGTACTGAGAAAGTCTCATTAAATTCTGTCCAGCCAGTTTGCTGCGTGTGCAGTATGCTGTCAATACTTCCTGTTTGTAATCTGGCACATAACTGCTTATAACTTAACATCTACTCAACATTTGATTTCCAAAGTTTCATTAATTTTTGTCTATCCAGTTTGGCGTGATGTTGAAATCTGGCTGGACAGACTGGTTTCTGTTCCTGCAATGTATAAAATGTAAAGATATCACTGAAAGAGTTACTGTATGACCAATGTGCAGACAAAACCTTTCTTTTATTTACTTAGATAAGTCTTCCGTGAGGGAAAAATAACATTGCTGTTTATGTGAAGACTGCATAGGGGCCGAAACAAAGCAAACAAACTAACAAACAAAAAAATTCAAGCATTATTCCAAAAATATCAAATAACTTGATTGTGAAGTTGAAATTGTTTGTAAAAAAAAAAAAAAAGTGCTTTTGTAGAATGTTTTTCGAATTTTTAATTAAGTTAAATATTTAAAGTCAGATCACAAAGACATCACATCACTCTAGAAAATTAAGCTTTTGCTGTTGCAACACTTTCATTGGTTTCTTTGTAGCTGTTGTAACTGTAGGTGTTTTAACTGTCATTGTTGCCCCAGACAACATGTCCATGATTAAAGTTTGGTCATCTTTCTTCTGCCACAAGTGCTAACCTAAGAAATCATGGGGTGATTTTGAAATGATCTTTGTCATTTCATCGTCATGGCAAAGCACATGCCAACAAATGACGTTTTTTCTGTTTTGTTTTACTCGAGGAAACTTAGAGAACTCACAGCATTAGTTTCTAAGGCAGAACTTCAGATGCTTTTTTATGCTTTCCTCTCCTCATGGATCGACTACTGCTGTGTGCTTTCCACTTCACTTAATAAATCTGCCCTGGACTTGAAAAAAAAAAGTCACACACTCTAACACACACTCTACCATTTCATTGGACCATCTTTTGCTTTGATTGCAGCTCACGTTCACTGTTGCATTTTTTCTCTCTAGAGTCACATTAATTTCTCTCCAACATCTTGATGGGAGAATTGGGCCACTGCGTAAGGCCTTCTCCAGCATCATCCATGGGTGAAAATTATGTCTCACGCTCTGTGAACCACTCTTTCACAATTTGAGCCTGATGAATCCTGACATTGTGATCTTGGAATATGATCTTGGATCCAGGAAAGACAAAATCCATAGATAACCTGGTCAGGCTTGGACAGTGGACACTAGACGTGAAGGGTCATTTCATCCGCCTCTGTCCATACTCTAATATGCCCATCACTGTGGAACAGAGTTAATCTGCATGATGTTTTTCCAGTGCTCCATAGTCCATTCTTTATTAATTTTTTATCTGAATATCCCTACTGATATGTTTTTTCTTCTTTAACTACAACAGCTGTTTAGTCCCAGTCCCTTGAGGTCTTGATCATTAAAAATGCATTTTTCAGTTGTTAACCCAAGTTTAGTCATTTCCCCAAATTAGTAATCTCCTTAGTTGTTTTCTTTGCTTGATGCAGGACAATAATTTGATGCTTCTGAAACAGAGTAACATCTTTGCCACAACCACAGGACATGTCTTCTGTCATCAGTCAGGATTTTATACTGTAACTTGTTTTTTTGACTTTAAGTATGGACAACACTTAGTTTAAGTGCTGGAGATGCCACTGATCCAGATGTGTGGTGTGATTTTTGTGATGCAGGTTTTGCTTCTTGTAGATGGTCACTACAAGTCTTAACATATAGATCGATGGTCTCTTTGTCCCTCACATGCAAGACATGCAGATTAGGTTAATTGGTGTTAACCTCATGCCCTAAGTCTCCTGAGAGGGCCATGCGACCCTGTTGGTATAGACGGTGAGTGAGTGAGATGATAATGAGGCATTGTTTGTGTTTTATTGTTGTTTAATTTGTGCGTTAGTGATCCTGAAACTTCATATCTGTTAGTCAGTTTCTAACTTTACTGCACTCATCAGCTGAAAACAAAATAGCAAGACAATAAACATTTTATATATATACTGTAATACATAATATAATTTTTTTTAAATGATCAGAGATCTTCCCGGGTTATGATGACTTAATTTAACAGCATTAAAAGTTTATTTCACATTTGAGGATCGTTTCCCAGGCTTTCTCTACCTATCAATTATCAACACACACACACACACGCACACACACACACACACACACACACACACACACACATACACACACACACTCAAGTCTGCGGTCTTTTATTTACTTTGCATGTATCGTCATTGAGATAATTATCATTTGTAAGTGACTCACAACACTCCCATTTAATGTTCAGGGTGCAATTTATCATGTAGGACTTATGCAATATTGACTTAGTGTTCTCTCTCTCTCTCTCTCGAGGTAAATCAGGCCCTTGCTCTACAGTACGCTTCATTGTATAGCT
>JAQMYG010000037.1:5353289-5363369 GCA_030014215.1 Clariallabes teugelsi | reverse complement strand
CCAGGGCCTGAAATACTTGTTTTAAACAAAATTGTTTAAAATAAAATAATAATAATAATAAATAAATACAAAATTTTCCTGAAGTAAAAATAAAAATCATGCAGATGCAGGTGATGAGCTCAAGTGTTCCCTTTATATAAATTCATGTTTCAAAACTAATGATTATAGGATTAATTTAATGTAATTACCTCAACTAAAATGCACTGTTTTCTCTGAACCTTAGAAATCTCAGCCAAGTTTCAAGACACTTTGATAATACATAAAACAAACAAAAAAGAAAAAAATCTCACATCTGCACACATCTGAGTAATTACAGGTGAGCAACAGGAGTCTGTGGCCTAGTGCGCTTCACAGCTGCTGCCCACATCAGGGACTTCCTGCCGCAGATGGCGTGCAGGTAGCTCGTTTTCTCATGCCGCACTTCAAACATCAACTTTCAGGCCTTCTTTGTCGCTCTGTGTTCAGGGCGGTGTCACGCCACAAACACGCAAACAGACTGACGGAACCTCTATATATACGCTGAGAAACCGCCGAAGCGTCCTGCGTACAAAGGATGCACCATTTAACAGACGGTTTGTTCCCATGTGCGGTAACAGTCAGGCGTTTTCAACACTTTATCTCGACATGTATCATCCGTTTGCTCTGATTGGGGATACACATGTGCTATATACTGTCATGCATTCTCTCTCTCTCTTTTACCCACACACCCTGAGGTTAAAGTCGTCTTTAACAATATGTGTTATAACGTGGCGTGCTGAGGGCTCATATACCTTTACAGTTGTTTGACTACTATTCATCCTGCAGATTAGGCAAATCAGTGCTCCGGTTGTACTGTATTTGTACTGTCCTGACCCTGAGTACAGACGAGCTCGTGAACGTACACAACAGTATGTCACAAATTGCACGATTTCAAACAGAAGTTTTATGATATGCTGTGAGTAATAGGTGCCACCACCCTGTGCGTGCTAAACTTGAGAGAACTCGCCTATTCAATCAACAACATAATGACCACACAGCATGCATGTAGGCTTTACGTAACACTCAGCAAAAGCAGTTCTGATTTAAAAACCAAAAAAACAAACAAAACGAACACTCATTTGCATATAAAATGCATTACAATGACTATTTATAAAGAGGACAGCGCTTGGCTGGAGATGTTGTGTTGATAGATGATATCATGGAATTTGCATGTTTCAGTCTGCTTTATTAATGTTGCAATCCTGAGAATCTGGAGCCACAAATGTAAGCTCACACGCAAAGGTGCCTACGCTTGTCACGTCATTGAAGGTTTCAGGAAGTATACAAGACTAACAGTGTAGCCAGTTTCCTATAACAGGACAGTTCTGTTTATGTGTGAAATGAAACATGACAGGGAATGTGGGTTTAGGAAAATAATCAGCTACTGGGTGATGTCATGCAGGCTAAAAGAATTATTCTTATTGCACGAATGTTTCAAATTACAGCTTTTTAACAATGTTTTTTTTTTTTTTTTTTATGAAAAAATGAAGCATCCATTCATACTTTTTGTGGAATGTCCATGAAGCAAGTTAGTTCCTGTTCCCTGTCCTCTCTCTCTCTCTTTGTTGATAATCGAAAAAACCCAGCTTTTCATGTAAAAAAAAAAAAAACTGTCAAGACAAGTCTGTTCTGTAGACATAAATTTGCAGATTTCATTTTAAATAAACATATCCTTGCACAATCATCCAGTACAAAATTAACACCTTGTTACCTGGAATACAGTATACCATGTTTTGTTATTTTTTTTCCTACCCACTTTATAGATGATTTTTCTTCTTAATTTAGTCATATCCAATTCTCTGCAATCCTCGCCCCCCACCCCCACCACCCCCATCCCTTCTCACCATCAAAACACCTCTTTACCTCAAAACCGGTAAAGGTGAGGGGAATAACGTGCTTCCTTCAAGAAAGATTGCCCCAACTGACCGCATCTTTTTGACCTCCTGCCTGCCCCTTCCTCTTGCGTGACCTGACTTATCTACAGGTTGTAATGATTGATGTGGAAGTGTAAGAATGGACCCCCATATCACCAATTCCCCAAGGTGTGGCATCAGCTTGAAATTTAAACTCTGGCTCTCTGGATAACCAGGGGAATGCGCTTCAGGTGCGCCACTCTGGAGCCGTTTCTCCCTGGTTGGATGAATTCCCAACCTCATGCCAGCTCTCGTATCACATAAGAGACATCAAGGACAGTGAAAGTTAACATATTCTTCCAAGTCAAACAAATTAATCTTTTTGAACTGATGCCCCGTACTACACATTGGCAGAAGGAATGGCTCACTGGGTAATTGTCTCTATGACCTGGTGAGCTTCCCTTTGTAGTAACAGGAACACTATGGAGCAGCTTTAGAAGGTGCTTCAACAAGGCTTTTATAAAAATGGCATATTTGTTTGCTCAAGTTTGACAATAGCTGCATTCTACAAAACGTGGTTGTTTTTCTTCACTATATTGCAAATTCAGATTAGCAGCTGAAAAAAGTTTCTGCATTTATGTATGAATTTGCATTTCCCTTTATTACACATAATTACATGCAATCATTTATTGTATGCTAATTTGCTGCTTTGGTGTAAGCACCACTCTACTTTTCTTTCTCTCTCTAATGGATGAGGCTCACACTCTTGGCAGAACTCATGTGCAAGTATTTCAAACTCTGCAGGAATGTTTCACATCTGCCTCTTTTCTTCAGCACCTCACATCCAAAGTAATTTCTGATGCTTGGATCGGAATGCAAACAGTGATGGTAACCATCCCAGCCACCTGTGACCATCAGAAGCATACTGTGATGTGGGAAATTATAAGTGGTTAGACACTAATTAAAGGGAGCTCAGTAACGTTTAGGCAAAATATATGTGAGTTAAAACTCTGCTTTTACAATTTCTCAACATCTTAGTTACAGGAATTGTGCAAAGCAGATACACTCCTCAGTATTCATGATGAAATTTGCTTTCCTGGGAAAGTACATAGGCACTTTTTTGCCTGAGTCATTTGTTGTGTCTGTTATCTGGTCCATCAATGGCATTTCAGGGAATAAACATGTGCATATCCTGGCAAATTGTCATTCTACCCCTATTCTACTGGTTGGTATTCTACCCCTACCCCTACTGTAGCTCAGTTTTCCTGGCTCAGGTTTCTGTTTTAAAGGCTTACTAACATAATTATGAAACCCCCCAGGACCATTTGTTGGAAAAACTAATTTACACAACAATAAAAACGAAAAGGCTTCTACTGAGTTTTATGTTGTTTCACAGAGTTTCTGTTTTTCCAAAGGGATTCTCATTGGAAACTTTCCTGAAAGGAAAAACTCCTGCCCGGGCCTCATATCCATGTTCACACTTTCCTTCCTGTCCCTGAGTACTCGTGCACTTAAATGCTTTTTTAAACTACTCAAATTGGACATGATTGACAGTTTCTAATAGTCACTGAATAATGTGATTTACGGTGGCACAGTGGTGTAGTGGTTAGCACAGTCACCTTGCACCTCCATGGTCCCAGTTTTATTCCCACTTTGGGGTCTCTGTGCATGGAGTTTGCATGCTTGGTGGGTTTCCTTGGTGGGTGGACTCCAGTTTCCTCCCAGGCTAATTAGGCTAATTGGTGTTTCCAAAATTACCTATGTATGTGTGTGTGCCCTGCGATGGATTGGCACCCTGTCCAGGGTGTACCCTGCCTCGTGCCCGAAGCTTCCTGGGATAGGCTCCAGGCCCCCCGCGACCCTGAATACAGGATTAAGCGGTATAGAAGATGAATGAATGAATGAATGAAAATTACCTATAGTGCTCGTGAGAATGTTGACTGGAGGTTCTACCATGGTTGTAAAAATGGGAATAAATACAATGGTCACTATTGGCTTCCATGGTCCCTAGCTCGACTACAGAGGTTCTTAGATGGATGAATTTCCCTACAAACATTTGCTGAGGAATTTTTTTTTCTCTCACACTCTTTATTTTAAGCAAAAAGAGCAACTGTTCCATATTGTCTATGGTATACATACCTTTTAGAGTCTAGAATATAGCCACTGTGGAGTGATTAAGGAGCACTATAACTATAACTATAACACTTTGTTGTGATTAAACCTTTTGTAAATAAATAAAATCTATGCCACTAAAAGCATTTTGGTTTGTCTCAGTAAGCAAGCTATATATTAAAGATTTTGGATATTTACGTGAAGTTCTAGGGAATTTTCCTGGAGGTAACACAACCCATAATAAATGTCTGAGGACCAAAAATTCCCCTCTGACTGGTAATCAGTTTCATTTCAGTTTCATTATTTCCACCCTCACCAATATTGTCTTACATCACGTTTGAAATGCTTGAAATATCTAACTGAAGTAGAAACCAAGGTATTACTCACTGAAGCTGGTAGGGTCAAAAGTGTATGATACCTTACGCATGGCCTTCATCTTCTCAGGAGGCATTTACAGGATTTTATCCTGAGCTTGGGTTAATGTGTATGAAGTTAAACGTGCTCTCCCTGTGTCTGCCTGAGTTTCCTCTGGGATTTCAATGAATAAACACTTCAGAATGCATTGTTATTGAAAAAAAAAAAGAAAATTCTGGCTGGGTAACAGTAACTGCAGTTCATTGTGATGTATTTTTGGCCTTTGGATTACGGCAACTGATAAAAATCACACTTACACTTCATTCCATTCTTCTACTGTACTTCATTAGGTATATCAGTTCAACTGCTTGTTAAGGCAAATATGGGAGCAGCCCAATTGCATTTAGGTATGTAGACAAGGTCAAGACAATCTGCTGAAGTTTAAACCAATTTCATAATGGGCAAGAAAGGTGATTTTGAAGTGAGTTCATAAACATGGCATGGTTGTTGTTGCCAGGTGGGCTGGTCTGGGTACTTCCAAAATTGATTATCAACTAGCATTTCATGCAGAACTATCTTTAGGGTTTACAGAAAAAAAAATCCAGTGAGCGACAGTTCTCAGGATGAAAATGCCTTGTTGATGCCAAAGGACAGTGACTAGACTGGTTTGCGCTGATACAGAGGCAACAGCAACTCGATTCACATCTTGTTACAACTGAAGAATGCCAAAGAGCATCTCTGAACATACAACACATAAAACCTTGGAGAAGGTGGTCTACAGAAGCTTGTCCCCTGTCAGCTAAGAACAGAAAAGCACAATTCAAATGGGCTAAAAAAAAAAAAAAAAAAGGATAATAGAAGGAAAAACAGTGTCTGGTCTAATAATCTGGTGGTGATAGTCGTGTAATGATGTGGGAGATATATTGCACTTTTTTTTAGTATTAATTGGGCATCATTTAAAGCTACCTGAGTATTTTTGCTGACCATGTCCATCTCTTTATGATCACAGAATAGCACAACATGTCACAAGCTTAAAATTATCGCAAACTGGTTTCTTGAACATACAAACAAGTTCGCTGTACTCGAATTGCCTCCACATTCACAAGACCTCAACCAAATAGAGCACCTTGTACTGTAGATGTGGTGAAACAGGAGATTTGCATCATAGATGGGCAACTGTGTGATGCTATAATGTCAATATGGACCAAAAATCTTAAGGAATGTTTCCAGCACCTTGTTGAATCTATACCATGAAAAATCTATGCAGTTCTGAAGGCTAAAGAAGCCCAGTACTAGCAATGTGTAAGTATTTAAGTGTCCACTGTTATGTCCACTGCAACTTTGTCCTATCCTCCAAAGATCATGAATTTGATTGCTCAAGGGCCTAACAGCAGCAACCTGTTGGAGTGGGGTTTTTCATCATATTGGTGGAAATATAGGGCAAACAAAAGTCAGTTCTTATTATTCAATCTATTGAGACAGTGGTTCATGGTTAGCACTGTCACCTTGCAACTCCATGGTTGGTGGGTTGAATCTCACTCCTGGTCTTTATTCATGAAGCAAGCGTGTTCATCCAGTGCTTGATGGGTTTCCTCTGGTTACTCCAGTTTCCTCCTACAGTCCAGTGCAGGCTCAATGGTACTGTCTGGAGTATATGATTGGGTGTGTGAGTGAGTGTTTACTGTGCACTGTGGTTGATTGGCACAACATCCAGCGTTGTGCCTTAAGTCCTCTGGAATTGGCTCCAGGTCTGAAGTGACCCTAGACCCAAGCAGTATAGGCAATGGATGGATTAATAAATGATTATGTTGGTACAGTTTAGAATTAACATATATATACAGTAGGAAGCTCATGTACATATAAAAGCTATTGTAGGCTCTTCGACATTTCATGAGGAGTTACGGAACCAATACCATGAAGGAAACTAAGGTGTACACTAAAGTGACAGCTATCTTAATCATTTCTTTGCATGGGACAGTGGATCTCTCTGGATTGTAGGAGACACAGACTTATTGGTCATTTATAACCAATTTGCAAGATCTTGGGAAGAAATGAAGCAAGTCATTAAAATCTTTAAGCCCACAACAGAATGAAGCTTGGCTAAAAGTTAATAAGCGCACTATACAGTAAATCTATCCTTAAGTGCCCCCATTATGGAGTGATAAGAGTTACCAGTTTGATCATGTTGCATGTTGATTCTCATGTCATTTCTGTCAGCCCACAGCAGCTGGGTCCAAATTAATCAAAGGCATTGCCACTTTGTGACAGTTTCTTGGAGCGAAGCACCACCCGAAATAAACCGATGTGAGCGCAGAACCGTACGGCGAGTCTGCACTTGCATGTTCAACGAGCTCCATCCAAGGCATGTAAAAATACGTCATTAAAATGTTTCCCTTTTCCCCTTTTAATGTAAACATCATTACTCGATCATTTCAAAGGAAGCACAAACGCTGCTGGCTTAAGACTGGCAGTCCCCTTGTGAGACGTGCGGACTAGACCTGCATGTTCCTACAAGCATACGTCTTATTCACACACATGCACAGTCAGACATAATCGCTTCCTTATTTAATTTGCCTAATAAAGTAAGTAACTGCCTTATTTATCTAACTCTGTTCACCTCAGATACACTTTAGTTAGGTAAACAAGTTAACGACATAGTAAATCAAACTCTTTTTAAAAGTGCAGACAAACTGACAGCGCAAAATATCCGAAAATTAAATCATAAATCCATTTACCTCTTGTTACCTACAGTACCATGTTTGATGTGCAGGATGGAAATCTGCTATTTCAAGGGGCGTTCAAGTCAAAGCAGGACTTTCGATTGATAAGATGCAGAATAACAGAATACAGTTATGAAAGTAAAAACTCTCTTTATTTCTCTATATAATCCCCTGCTACGCTAATGCACTTATCACAGTGTTTCACTAGGGCTTGGATACCGTCAAGGTCCAGCCATGATCGGACTGTCTGCCTTACGCTGGCCTCCCAGGAACTCCTTTAATGACCCAAACATGTGGAAATGGCTCAAAGTGAGGTCAGGACTGTAAGGTGGGTATAGCAATACTGCGAAGTCGAGTTCCTGTAATGTGCAAGTGGGGTTGGTGAATAATTGTGTGTACAGTCGAGCGACAAGTTGGCGACAAGTTATCCATTGATTATTGCAACATGTAAGATCAACATTAATACGGTTTAATATGCATGATTTCAGGAACTGTTTCCTGAATTCTGTTTTCTAATACTGTGGAATCAACACTAAAAAGTGTTCTTTTGCTTGAACACTCAGTCATTCGTTTAACATTACCAATATTAAACACTTACACACTGACAACACATGAATTCAACACTGTTAATTCAGAATTAAGACTGAAAGTTAACTAAAAGCAAACAACACTGCT
Organism: Clariallabes teugelsi; assembly: GCA_030014215.1. Lineage (NCBI taxonomy): Eukaryota > Metazoa > Chordata > Actinopteri > Siluriformes > Clariidae > Clariallabes > Clariallabes teugelsi. The sequence continues at coordinate 5,355,637 of JAQMYG010000037.1, read as the reverse complement.
AATTCATTAACAAATAATTTTAGCTGTGCACTGATTTAGTGTTAATTAGCATTAGTACCCGTATTTGACGGTTAAAGAGTTAATAGTTAAAAGGTTAAAGCTAAAAATAATCTGATCACAGCTTTAATGTAATCAGTGATATTATTATTATTATTTCAGGTTGAAGCCCATGTACATGTCTATCTGTCTTTCTGTAGGGCAGAACTCTCTGTCTAACTTATTAATACAAAGAAATCACATCCACCATGTTTACGGCGTATAAGTAGTTGTTCTTTCATCGTCAGCCAAATACACTCCCTGTTTGGCAATCGGAGAATGAGAAAATGAGAATGTCTTAAAACATGTTAAAACTCACTAATACCACTTCAGCGCTGTGATTTCAGAGCTGGAAATATGAACTAATCCCTGTAAAAATATGCAACAATATTTAACTTTTCTAATTAATATCTGTTGTTAATACACCAGCACGGTGTTTGTTTATTTTAAAGTAGATTATTAAATCTGTTTATAGCATCGCTTTTACTCCACAGTTTGATTTGACTTATGGTGGAGGTTAAACTTCAGGCAGATATCTAAGGAAAAGGTTCAGTAAATTCTGTCCAGAGGGCGATTTAAGACGCGCCCACAATTTGACACAATACTACTCAACATTTCTCAGATCAGACAAGCAGACAGAAATTTTTTCTGAAAACAGTTCCCTCGGGTCTTCCCATGTATGAAACATAAAGATATCATTGAAAGAGCGAGTTCTGACCATTGTACAGACAAAACCCTTCTTTAATTTATATAGATTCATCTCTCAAGATATTTATTAAGCTAACACTAACCCTATCTCAAATACTAAACAAAATACAGAGTAAATTATGAGAGCTGTTTGTATATTTATGGAAAAATCTGAATGATCTGGTTAATAGTAAATGCTGTCAGTGTACTGTATCTTAGCCGATTGTCATGTGATTGATGAAATATTTTAGTGGACTACATCTCTTTGGAGGCGTGTTTTGAAAAACATGTGAGGGGGGGGGGGGGGGGGGGAATTGTAAAAAAAAAAAAAAAAGGGCCTGGTACTGAAGACCACTTCTTTCACTAAAAAGAATAACCATATGGTGTTGATTCAACACTAAAGGTGCTTAAAAAACAACATGAATGGTTTGATTTAATTTAAAACTCGCTGAATGAAAAAGTGAAAGCAAACAAGCAGCAGGGAGACTGTCTGAGTGTCTGAGCCACCGTGCTGCTGTACACACTCTGTTCCAGGAGGTTTTGCGGTGCGTCGCTTCCAAGAATGAAGCTCGGAGGACACTGAGCTCTTATGGGGCGGATCAGCCAAGAGCGCTGTGTAAACTAATGTAGCCTGGAGCGCCTCCGAGTACACACCTCCTCTCTCTCTCTTACACGCACACACCCACTGTCTCTATCTCTCGGTTTCTCTATCTGTCTCACTCACACGCACTCTCTTAATTCAACAAACTGGCATGATCTCTGCAGCCACTGTTTATAGTCTTTCTGTGAACTTGTAGGATGGATATGCAGAATCGTGCGTGCATCATTGCAGCTGGTGTTGGTGTAAATGTTTGGTGTAAGTGGCCTCCGGATCACACAACCATACTATACATCTATCTATCCATCCATTCAGGAACGACTGTTGTCCAAATAGGGATCGTGGAGGCCAGTGGTGACCAGTGTATTTATTCTAATTTATTTTTATAGCCATGGGAGGACCTGGAAGAACATGCAAACTCCATGCATATAGACCTCGAGGTGGAAATCAAACCCCGGACCCTGGAGGTGCGAGGCCACAGTGCTAACCCTTTAAGCCACTGTGCTGTCTTACTACAGCCGGAGTGTGGCAATTACTGATTTGAATAATTTCTCTCTTTCTTTATCTTCCTCTGTCTGTCTCTCTTGTTAAGACTCTCTCACGCACAATATCATTGGTTTACTGTCTCTCTCTCTCTCTCACTTTCTTTCTATCTACTGTACCTGATCTCTCTCGCTCATATTCTCTCTCGCTCATATTCTCTTTCTTCGTCTGTCTCTCTCCTTCCCTCTCCCTCTCTCTCCCTCCCATCCCCCCGACACTCTCTTTACGTTTATGAGCCGTTCGCACGCGCGGCCACTGACAAGGCAAGGCGGCGCCGGACAGGCCTGACTAGTGTCCTTGTTTTTTTTTTAATAAAGGAGTGCTAGGTTATAGGGTTAAAGAGTTAAAGGGTCAAAGGTCATGCCTGCAGGTGTGTTGCGTGAGGACGCTGCTGTATCTCAGTGCTTAATAATAAGTCTTCATCAATCAGCACTGGCGGCGGGGTGACGGCACACAGCTGTACAGCTGTATATACAGAGTATAT
>JAQMYG010000037.1:5306600-5330952 GCA_030014215.1 Clariallabes teugelsi | reverse complement strand
GCCTGTCTGAGTTCTGTTTCCTTTGTCTTGCATCTGTTTTGTTAGCCGGATCTGTTTTGTTATATTGCTATAGTGAATTGCTGTTTGGTTTGGTTTTGGTTCATAGTTTTGGTTTTGTTCATAGAGTCATGTTTAGTTTGTTCTTGTTTGAAGTATATTTGTTTGTGTTTTCTTTATATTATTAAAACCACTAAAAAGTCTTTACCTCTGCGCCTATGCCTCGCCTGCAACTACAACACATCCCTGACAGTTCCACTGTATTCTTACATAGATATGTGTGTGCGACTGCAGTGTAGCACGTGTATCCAACACATGTTTCAGTCCTACATTAAATGTGCTCGTGTCTCTGTCGGGTCCGACACTTGGCGCCTTATCTTGTCTATTTATTATATACATGAGAGCTAATTATAAAATAAGTACGGTTCATGTCTGGTCACTCTAGGGTTTTTTCCCATGTACTTTGGGTACACACTGTACACTGAGTATCACTACCTATCCCCTTACTGTTTATGTTTTATGACCTGACATACTCTGTCTGCTTTTCTTGTCTCACCTCAATATTATTTCACTAAGATTAATATTATGTTGATTAATATCATACTGTTACATCGCTGCATACACAAGTATGTTCTACTAAAATATGCTTACATGTGTATACAGTGGAATCTTTGATTACGATCATAATTTGTTCCGGGAGTGGGCTCGTATTCCAAAACACTCATAAATCAAAGCACATTTCACCATAAGAAATAAAGGAAACTCAAATTATTTGTTCCACAGCCCCAAAACTCTGACTTTCAGCTCCGCCGGTCTTCCCCTTCTCATCTTACACACTAAACCTGTCTCCTCTCTTATTTGAATTTCACACACACACACACACACACACACACACACACACACACACATTAATGGAAAGACTGTTTTGTTGGAAAAATTTGCAAGGAACATCGCTAATGACACTCGCGTGGGCACTTAATAACGGAATCACTGCAGTGAGGTAAAACAAACAAATTATCCTGCACTTTACCTTTGAAAAGAATCGCGACAGAGCAGTGTTTCTGTGTATAGCAGAGTGTGTGTGTGTGTGTGTGAAGCAGAGAGGGGGTGGGGGTGTAAAGGGGACAGAGAGAGAGTGTGTATGTGTGTGTGTGTGTGTGTGTGTGTGTGTGTGAGAACGGGCACGGTGTCAAATTACGCGCGCGCACATATATGGATCTTTAACCTGTCTAATGAGACTTGCTTTTGCTTTACATGTGCGCTGTACACTCGCAAACCGCGTTACTCACAATCCGAGGTTTCACTGTATATATTTTGGCTGACTCTGTATATGTATATATGCAGGTACATAATGTTTAGTACAATAAATCCAATACAAAAGATGTGTATTGTGCGTGTGTGTGTGTGTGTTACCTGTCCAGTGGAGTGTGTGTGTCCCAGATGGAGTTTGAGCTGCTGTAGGCTGGTCCTCATGTTCATGATGTCCTGACACGTGAGAGAGCAGGAACCAGTGCTCATTTGTGTCTCAGACTTCCCTGCAGAGTGTGGGAGAGAGACTACACACACACACACACACACACACACACACAGACATAAAAATGTCAATTTGTTGGCTTACTTAGATTTTCATCTTTCATTTTACTGTAGTGACAAAAGTCATTACAAAACCTACACACACACACACACACACACACACACACTGACACTCACGTTTATGTGCAGGTATGCAGGAGTGCTGGTCTCCAGCTAGAGTGTATCCAGGACTGCAATGGCAGCGGAAACTGCCGGGTGTGTTTTCACACACATGCTCACACAGCGTTCCGTTAGAATCCTCACACTCGTCTACATCTGAGAGAGAAAGAGAGAGAGAGAGAGAGAGAGAGATAAATATCTCCAGATTCACACTGAATTCTTAATCAAATTCAATAAAATCATCCCCAACTGCCTCCCCGACCCCGACAAACTGCCCCACCATGTATATTATATAATATAGAGACATAAAGGGAATCAGGTGTGTACATTATATACACGAGGTGGTACCAAAACACTTGAGTTAGCTCAGTTTATAAGCTCTGTCCCCCCCTCTGACTCCTTAAAACCAGTAGAAATTCTAGGCAGTAGAATTCGCTATTGATGTTCTGGCCCCTGGGGACGAATTCTCTATGCACAATGCAGCGATTGTCAAAAAAGACATTCACTCAGTCTAGCTGTGGACCTGAATCGCCTCTTTCGGTTGGAGATGATGGAAAGACTGTTGTTTCGTCTCAGATTCGTACCCATACACCCAGGTTTTGTCAGCAGTAATGATCCTCGACATGAAGGACGGGTCGTCCAACTGCACGCTGACGGAGCTCTTGGCAGACTTTGACATGATGTTCCTTCTGCTCCTGGGTCAGCAGCCTGGAGACGAACTTGGCAGCAACACGGCACATGTTTAAATCACACATGAGGATCTCCTGGACTGTTTCGTATGACACACCGACAATGACACAAATGTTGTGGATTGTCTCTGCCGAGATTCAAAACGTCTTGAACGCCTCATTGTGGCATCTCCGTAAACTCGCAGAATCGTGTCAAACGTCTGTGTGGCAGATTTGCCCAGCTTCATGCAGACGTTTCACATTTGCTCTTTGTTCTAACTTGCTGTCCATGATGAAATAGCGGAATAGAATAGCATCAGAATCAGAATAGCATAGTCACAGGACAATGTCTTTTGGCACGCTGACTTATGAGTGTTATATGAGTGCTCCCAGTGATGTTACAAAGCTAATCTCGAAAGTTTTTGATACCACCTCGTATGTATCAGTGCAAAGTAATAAACAAAAGAGTACTTGTCAATCAGACTCTTCAAGACTCATCCATCTTGCCAAAAAGAAAGGAAAATTTTTTTCTTCTATGTGTTTTTTTTTCTCCTTTTAAAATGTGTTCGTATTTTTTGGGGCTCCTCTTATGTCCCTTAATGGTCACATTATTAATAATTTAAAAATGTATAATAATCTCTATAAGAACAGAATGAGACTGAAATCAAACACACGCACACACACACACCTACACACACACACACACACACACACACACACCTACACACACACACCTAAGCAGTACGGGTGGAGGTGCTGCCGGTGTCTTTCCCGGTCGAAGCGGTAGCCGCTGTAACACGTACACACCACCCGGCCGAAGTTATCCATACACTGCTGCTCACACGGCGAACCTGCACACACATCTACACCTACGCGCACACACACACACACACATACACACACAGTACATAAAGTATGTCTGTTCTTGTCTTTATACAGTACAGTGTCTATAATTTCAACTCATAATCCCCCTGGTGGTCATGTAGGGCATTGCAACTTGTTAAGATATTGAAAGTACTTTATTTAAAAGGTCAAATGATTAAAGATTAAAATTAATAAAACAAATGAATAATTTTTAATTAATGTATTAATTAGTGCAAAATGTGTTAAGCAAAGGGGAATAAAAGAAATAGCAGGATTTTACCTACTTTCTGGTACACACTGGCCCATGACGAACCTGAAACCCTTACAGCACTTCCTCCTGAGAGAGAGAGAGAGAGAGAGAGAGAGAGAGAGAGAAGAAGAAATAAACATCTGCTCTTTGGCTCGTCTCCATGTTGGACAGGTGCTCAGAGCCAGAGTTCAGAGATTTATTAAATACAATCGTCGTCTAATTTACATGAGAATAATTTCTTCTCAATTACACTGATTTATCTGAGGGTGTGTGCACGCGATATGATCAGATTGAGCATAACTCTAATCAAATATAAAAAAAACAACATGAGCTTATAAAAACTCTGATAAAGTGCTTAGAGGAAGAGGGTTCGCGTCCTGTGTCCAGCTGTTTCAGAAGTAAATAAAGCACGAGTCTACGAGGGGAAAATGCACAAACAGGGAGGGAGAGAAGGAGAGACTGAGAGGAAAACAATCCCAGACAGACATGGTCTAGACATTCTGTATGATCTGTCAACAAACACACATCTGAACGAACTCTGAAATCTGAAGTGTGCTGAATGTTTAAGCTTTAAATATCTCTCATTGTATCGAGATCATTGTAGCTCGCTGGCATCGAGGGTGCCAATACTTTTGGGGTTTGGATGTATGATGGTATGAGACACTTCGGGATTTGAATTTCCTCTCACGGGGGTTCTGTGAACATCATTTCATTCTTTTGCAACACTCTCACTCTCTTCCTCTAATTCTTTCTCATTCTGTTCCTCTTGTTCTGTCTCTCTCTCTCTTTTTGTCTCCTTCTTATTCTGTTTCTCTTTTTCTGTCTCTTTTTCATTCTGTCCATCTAACCATGTAATGATATTTTTTGTTTGTTGTTGTTGTTGTTTATTGTTTACCTACTATGTTATTCTTTCATGTTTATATAGGTTTATCATTTTAAATTGAAGTAATTTATGATGTAATGATATAATACATGTTTTATAATTGCTTTGGCAACAATGTAATCTTTTGTTAACATCCATGCCAATAAAGCCCTCCTGAACTGAACTACCCCTCTGTTTCTCTTTCTCTCTCTGTCCTTCTGTCTCCTTCTTAGACGGTTTCTCTCTGTCCTGTCTCCCTTAAGGTCTCTTTTTGTCTTCTTCATACTGTACATAATTTCTCTAATACTGTCTCTCTTGTTGTCTGTCTGTCTCTGTCCCTTTCACACTCTGCCTCCCTCTTTCTGTTTTTCCTCCTGCTGCTTTTATTTTCACTCCATGTCTCCCTCTCTGTTCCTCTTTCTTTGTCTTTCTGTCTCCTTCATACTGATTTTGTATTTCTGTCACTCTCTCTGTCTCACTGTTTCATGTCCTTTGTTTTTGTCTCTCCTGTTGTCTCAGTCATCCTGTCCCTCTTATCTTTTTCTCACACTGTATCTTACTTATTCTGCATCCGTCTCTCTGTTTCTCTCTCTCTGTTCCTCTGATGTTTCTCTCTCCCTCTCTATCTCCAATTCTATCTTTACCATAGTCTCTTTCTGTCTCCTTTTTATGCTGTTTCTCCAGAGAACACAGTGGAAAACCACTAAGCACGGGGAGAACATGCAAACTCCACACACACAGACCTGACGCGGGAATCAAACCTGGACAGGAATCACACGCGGACCCTGGAGGCGACAGTTCTCACCACTACATCACCGTCCTGTCTGTCAGCTTAACATGCTTAATCATATTAACTCAAATGTCTTCAAACCTCTTGTTTATTTATTAATTTATTAATTTATCAATCAAATCATGACCTCAATTTATTCCAAAGGAACTTAAAATAATTTTTAGAAGCAACTTAAAAACTTTAAGGATTTTAAAAGTCAAAAAGGTCTCTCTCTCTCTCTCTCTCTCTCTCTCTATGCTTCTGTCTGTTGTTCTTATTCTGTCTCCCTTTTTTTAATCTTTTCTTTCTCTCTTTTTATCATTCTTTCTCCATCTTTTCTGTCTCTATCTGTCCTTGTGTCTCCTTCTTATTGTCTGCCTCTCTTCTTTTGTTACTCTCTCTCTCACACACACACTCGCTCTCTGACTTGTATTGCTTAATATTTCTAATAATTCCCATGGAAGGTAAAACGAGGCATGTGTGTGTGTGTGTGTGTGTGTGTGTGTGTGTGTGTGTGTGTGTGTGTTTTCTTGTACTCTGGACAAACAGCACCCCCCCACCTCCCCCTTCCTCCTCCAATACCACACTCTGTCTCTGTCAGTGGTCTTTACAGCAGGAGGACGAATGAACAACAGATGTGCGAGTCCTCCTCAGGAACCAGTCTCTCTCTCTCTCTCTCTCTCTCTCTGTCTCTTGTAATTCCATTACAGTCCTCATTATTAGCTTGTGTTAAATGGACTCTGTGTCTATTTGACTCCAATTTGTCTCTGTGTGCATAAAATCCACTTTCTTTATCTCGTATGAATAGTTTAACTCTCTGCGCAGCTCACACACACATCACACACACTCACACTATCGATAAGCCCCAATAAAAAAAACTCAGCTTAAATGTTAAGACCTTATGGGTCAACTAGTGATGACTCTTGTTTAGACCCCACAGGCACTTCCACACACACACACACACACACACACACACGAAACCCTCGATCAGTTTACACACTTATCCGCTCATAAGAGGGGATTTTCTGTGAATGCAGGTTTGATTTATTTGCTCATTAACAGCTGGAATTTGAACTAATATTCCTAATGATCTCACGTCACATTCTTTCTGCGTGTGTGTGTGTGTGTGTGTGTGTGTGTGTGTAGACAAGGACTATGTTCTCTATGTCGAGTCATACTGCCTGTCATATTCCATATAAACAGACACTAAAAAGGAGCAGGAATCAGGAATCAACCTGGGTTGCCAAGTTGAGCGGAAAAACACAACAGGCTACAGATTGACTAGACTGGACAAACTAAATGTGTGTGTGTATGTGTGTCTGTGTGAACAATAAGTCTGTGATTTAATTAATCATTTAAGATTAAGTTTGGTGTATATTTATATAAAATGTTGTCACTTTTTACGTACAACCTTTAATGCATATTTAAATTCATCAATTATTTCGCCTGTACTAACGCCTGTAATAACAAGCTTATTATAACAAGCTTATTAAAAAAACTTCTAATACTTTTAAATCTTTTCTATTCAATACACATGCTGCATAGTGGTATGAGGGAAAAAAAAACAATTCCTTTATTTTAAAACACTGTGATGCCAGTTTCAGTTGTAATCAAGCGAGAAAACAACATCAAAAGAACACTCAGGATGTTTGGCTGGATAGTTTTATGTACGACAGCATCTGCCAGGTGGTTATACTGTAGCTACATGCACTAAGTAAAAAACATTCGTACAAACCAGAGGTTGGTCTGTGGGAACTGTACACACCATCATTCACCATCACGACTTACAGGAACTCGGCTGGGAGTTATTACCACATCCCCCTGTACGGTCCTGACCTCACTTCAAGTCATTTCAACATGTCTGGCACAATTAAAGGAGTTCCTGGGAGGCCGGCGTTTCAGATATGAAGCAGTGCACTTCATGATAAATGCACTGCTGCCCCCCCCAGCCCCCCCCCAATGTACAGTATGTGTTAATGCCCCAGCTGTAAATACCCCTCTGGTAATGATTTTTTGTTTCACACTTCAGTCTCCATCCGTTTCACTCCTCCTCCAAACGCGCCATTTCTGTGACTATGTAAATGAGCTACTGCTTAGCCACGCCCATTCAGAGATCATCTAATTGGCTTGTTTACGCCTCGGCCAATACAAAAACGACACAAAGAACAAAAAGCAGGAACTGTTGTTTTTCCTTTCAGTTTGAAAGTATGCACACCATCTAAACGTCTAAAAATGACAAAACAAATAATTTTGTATAAGAGGTCACCTTTAAAAAAACAGGGACACTACATTAAAATTTAAGAAGGTCTGGACAATGGACATTTTTTCGAGTCGAGGTGAGAATTTCATGACGCTGCTGGGCTGAAAATGAATGTTAAAGGACTCTGGTTGCTGTCATACCGGACTCTCAGTTCAGGTATTTTACACGCCTTCACCACGGTTTCGGAACACATGAGACAAACTGGTTTTAAACTTCCCGAAGGAGGAATAAACATATAATATTGATCTGTCTATTTATCTTTGAAGGTTCAGTTTTCATAGTCTACTTTCCTTTCCTTGGAGTTAGCCATGAAGTGTGGAGATTTAGTTTCAGTTTCTTCCACACGCTCTGTCTATATGGTAAACTATTACGTTGATTGGCTCTGTTAGATGTATAGCCACGTCCACCTCGAGGGAAAAAAGCAGTAGATCAATGTTATGTTAATTATTCTCATTTGTCAGTAAAGCATCAGGGTCCCGATAGAACTTTTACTCGGACCAGGTCCTGACCACGGTCTGTCATTTCGTGATGCCTGGTCTAAAGGATTTATTTCCCCCAGACTACAGAAATACACTCATGTGTTACAGTATGTGTACACCGTAGAACTTTTAAAAGCGTGCGCATTTGTATATCTGTGTTATGTTCGAATCTGTTCTTTATGATATTTGAATTCCTTTAGTTTGTGTTCTTGGAAAAAAAAAAAAAAAAAACTAATGACTGTTTAGCCTGTGTTGTCTCTCCCGCATATTTGGCTCTGCGTGTGTTTAAATGCCAGGCGATGGAACGATGATGCTAATGGAATTAAACCCTTGTCGATGCAGTATAAGCAATGTCACTTTAATAAACCACCATGAGTTGTGTTGAATTCAAATGTTGGAGCTGCACAGCAGTCTAACCAAGAGCAACAGCTCCATTTCTGCTCTCTGGATCATAACTAATTTTTTGTTCTTTGGTGTTGGGTGGATTTGTGATTGATGAAGGTTTAGTCTACACCAGAATTCAAGACATTTATTGAAATTGAAGTGTTCACGCACGATCCAGAATAAATACTGCAGCTTTAAAGACGCTGATTAAACTAAAACTATGTTATTGTTATTGGTGAGTTTTTTGAAGCTCCTTTGGCGACGGTGGTTGACCCTCGTGGTTGTTATGGCGATGGAGACGGAAACTGAGAAAGAATCCAAAGAGTTGTCTCTTTCAACTATTCTAGCCAAAGGTCAATGACCCATAAACACACAAGGACAAGAGGGTGACCGTGTGTCGAGAGAGAGACAGGGAAAGACAACAGTGTGTGTGTAAAGCTCTTTTCTATGTTTATTTATTCTGCCAGCTTACTCACAGGGGTCAACCCCATGGGGGCCTTAAGAAAGAGGATCCATGGTCCAGAGAGAAAAAATTACTACACAACCCTCTTAACTTTCATTGTCACCCATCCATCCATCCATCCATCCATCCATCTATCCATCTATCTATCTATACCACAGAATCTCTACCTTTTTTTCCCCATTTAATCAATTTGTTCACTTTTTCTTTTTTAACTGGGCAAATAATTAGAAGGATTTAACACTGTGATAACAAATCTTACTTTAATATGAATAATCAGAGCCACCTCATGTGAGTTGATGCATAATTTCAAAAGCAAACAAACAATAAAGAATCTTGTCTCACGATTTAACACATCTGTTCTGTACTGTAGCTTTATTAAAAAGCTCTCGGCTGAATTCGAGTTCCCAGGAAGAGCGAATCTTAAGGTTTTTTCGTAGCAGGTTTATTCAAAGTTTCTTTTTACAGCTCGACTTTTATGGTGCGGTTTGTAGAAAGGTTGCACAAACATCTGTAGGCAATCAGCCGTCCTTTCAGTGTAAGACTTGGATTTTGCAATAACAGTTGAAGCTGGGTATTTCTACTCAGACATTACATTTTGTAACAATCAGTAACTCTTTGTACATGCTTACTGAAAGAGGATCACTTAGGCATGCTGACAGAAGTCACAGAAAGCTGGAAGGCGTATAACGGTGTCTGGATGAGACTGAATGTTTGAGGACAGGGTCTATGGGTGGCCAAACAGTTACATTTTCACTTCTACAAATCAGATTTATGCAACCCTGGTCCCATAATGAAGTCAGGGGTAGCTCAGTGGTTAAGGCGTTCAGAAGGTTCCAGGTTTAAACCCCACGACCTCCAAGTTGTCCCTGTTGGGCCCTTGAGCAAGCCCTTAACTGCTCAGAGGTATAATGAGATAAAAATGTAAGTTTCTTGGGATGCCAAATGCTATAAATGAACAGACCAAAGTTAAATTATAGATAAATAGATAAATAAATAGATAAATAAATAGATAAATAAAATCATTAAGCTGGGCATACGAACAGCCCAGCTTAATGATTTTCCAAGAAATTTGCCTCGGCATATGAGGCTAAGTTGCGTGTACTGTACATCTGAGAGCCATTCAAAACATGTTCACGTCAGTGGAAAGCTAAGCAAAGCGGAGTTCACATATTTTTTTGTGTTTTTTTTTGTTTTGTTTTTGCATTTTGTGCAAGATTTAGTGAAGACGTAGCACCATGGGTCCCAAAATGTTAGCAAGGACAGTAGCAAGAAGAAAAGCTGATGCTAAGAGGAATCATAAATTAAGGGTAAGTGAGGTTTAATGTACAGCAGCACTGTCGCCTTGCACCTCCAGGGTCCAGGGTCGATTCCTGTCTCTGTGTGCATGGAGTTTGCATGTTCTCCCCGTGTTTGGTGGGTTTTCTCCAGGTTCTCCGGTTTCCTCCCACAGTCCAAAGACATGCAGATTAGGCTAACTGGTGTTCCCAAATTGCCCGTAGTGTGTGAATGAGTGTGTGAGTGTATGTGTGTGCGCCCTAGAGGGCTAAGCCACTGAGTTACTGATCGGAAGATCGGCGGTTCGATCCCCAGCTCCACCAGGTTGCCACTGTTAGGCCCTTGAGCAAGGCCCTTAACCCTAACTGCTCCAGGGGCGCTGTATCATGGCTGACCCTGCGCTCTGACCCCAGTTACGCTGGAATATGCGAAGAAGGAATTTCACTGTGCTGTAATGTATATGTGACAAATAAAGGCGTAATTAAATGTGTTTATTTGCAAAAATATGATAATAATGTTGGATATTGGTAATATTTTTTGGTGACTGGAACAGATTATCTGTATTTACATTATTTCCTATGGGAAAATGAATTTCGCAATACGACATTTCAACTTAAAAACTCGTCCTTGGAACAGTTTAAGTTTGTATGCCGAGGTGCCGCTGTAGATGCTGATTAACATCCGTTCGCAACAGCGTCCGAGCACATCCATGGTCCCTTAAGCTTCAAACAGGGTTTAAGAATTTTGATGGTAGATTAAGACAGACATGACAATATGACAGCTTCCCGCACACAGCGCCTGTATCTTATTTCATGCATCAACTTAGTGATGTAACGTTACCTCTCTGTTTCATTTTCTCCGTTTCGAAAATACTACCCACATCTTAGCTCCCACATTACTCTACTGTTATATGGTGTTTATGGAGCTTGTTGTTATGTACTCACATTTGCAAGCATCAGCAGCATGTTCCCTTGTGGTTCAGCGGTATGCACGCAATGCTATCGCTGCAGCAACTGGAGTTTGACTCCCGTTCAAGCCATGGGTTTGGGATTAATTTGGCTTTGAAGTAGGTTTTGAAAACTTTGTGTATGGCGGCATTGGTTATCCCATCTTCATGTAGTGGAGGTCATGTTGTTCCAGCATCATTCTTATTTACAAAAATATCCTAACCTCAACATTGTCACAATGTCTATAACGTCGCCAAATTAATGTCACCACAACGTTTTGACAACCAAAAACATTCCAACAAATACACAAGCAGTGATGTCCTGTTAATGTTCTATGCTGAAAAACTGTAAAATAAAATATTATATTTCAGAGAAAATAGAAATAAGCAGTATGGTTAGTGCATATTAGACACTGTGGAATAGTAAGTAGTGAAGAAGGTCAAAGTTATGTCATCAGTAAGGGAAATAAAAATCAGAATAAGATTTAAAATGTCCATTTCAGTAGGCTAATCATCACCTAAAAATAATTATTAAGAACACAATACAACTTATTTGTGTGTAAGATAAACAGCACAAATCAGAATCATCTCCGATCCTGACAGACGGCTGCAAGCGGGAGGCGACGGACGCCGCTGCAATCCTGCTGTCACAGGAATGTGACCCCCATCAAAACACACACACACTACGGATGGAGAGGAGATGGATGGATGAAGGGGTTTGGAGATTAGGATCAAAGAAAGAGCACACTGAAAAGGGGACAAGAGGGTGCACTTTGTTTTGAGTGGAGTTAACGGGAGTTTTCCCTATGGACAAGGAAAGAGAAAGTCCATACTACTGTCTAATCAACTGATGCCTGAGATATTTAATGACAGATCAGTCTTACACACACACACACACAAAACAACTATTGATACGGCAGGAAATGTAGTTGAGATCAAACTTTGTAAAAACACAATTATTACAATATGATTTTTTCTATTATTATTAAAGGTGCCACATACAGAAAGTGCCACTCTTGTAGGTTACCAAAATGTTGTTGAAGAAAAGTTAAATGTCCCATAAGTATTATTAATTACTAATTCATATCCTTAAAAGTTCAAATACTGCATACTTAGTCATTCCTTAATTCATTCTCTATGCTGCTTATGTTGTACAAAGTAACAGGAAGCCTGGAGCCTATCCCAGCGTGGTATACCCTGGACATGGTGCCAATCCATCGCAGGGCACACACACACACCTGTTCACAGACTACGGGCAATCTGGAGATGCCAATTAGGCAACTCTGCATGTCTTTGGACTGTGGGAGGAAACCGGAGTACCAAGAGGAAATCCACCAAGCACGGGAAGAACATGCAAACTCCATAGACACAGACACCGATGCGGGAATCGAACCCTCGACCCTGGAGGTGCAAGGCCACCATGCGGCAACTAGATTAAAGAATATATAGAAAGCAAGAAGGAGAAATCATCCATGTTCTGCTATTTGAGGGTAATGATGTATATGATGTAACTTTCACATGTGCATGGAGTTTGCATGATCTCCCTGCGATTGGTGGGTTTCCTCTGGGTTCTCTGGTTTCCTCCCACAGTCCAAATACATGCAGATTAGGCATTCATTGGCGTTCCCAAAAATTGCCCGTAGTGTGTGTGTGCATGTGATGGATTGGCACTCTGTCCAGGATAGGATCCAGTCCCTCTACGACCCTGTATACTGTACAGGATAAAGAGTAACAATGAGTGAGTGAGTCATAGTGCTTTGCATAAGTATTGACCCCACATGAAAGTGCTACATTTTCAGCACTGGTATAATGTAGTGCAAAAAAAAATATATATATATTCTAAGTTCTGGAGGAGTAGGAATGATGTCTGTATTGGTTAAAAAGAACATCTAGAGAGAATTATGATCCTGAAAATAATATGAAAAACAACAATACTCTGCCTCAATGGAAGTAACATGATGTGTTTTAGCAGCATTTAGGACAGAGCCAGAGTCAATGTTCAGTAGCTTTGGCTTTTGGCTTGTTGGGGATCTGGACACTGGGGGAGATCCAAGCCGAAATATTATTATATACCTACAACCAATTTTTAGGTGTAACACACACACACACACACACACACACACACACACACACATTTTTTCAAACAGACATATGGTCTTTATTTCAGCACCACACCACATTCAGCTCTAACTAACTCACTGATTGATCTAACAGCGAAGGTTAGACAGGTTTGATGGAAAGAAAAGTATGTAAAACAGGAGTGGACATGAGAGCATTATTCTGACTGACAGCTCGAGCAAATAGTGACAAATCTGTTACATGTGCATGTATAATGAAATAATAATTATGTGATTATGTGACGTTGAACACGTAACAGTAATCTGACTGATAAAACAATTCTTGGTCTTAATGAGTCAGCAGTAACTCGGTTCAATTGTATTTGTATAGAGTTATAATAATGGACATTGTCACAGAGCAGGTTTAGAGAAAATAAACATTTTTGGATATGAATTGGAAAAATATGAGGAAAAGGATATAGGCTACAGCACAAAATCTTTACGTATTTACATATATTATTTAAACATCAACTTGAGAAATCTGATTTCATGGACATGACTTGAGAGAATTGTTCCTATAAAAGTTTTCCATGTTCTACAAGATGGTAGGGGTTTCACTTTTCACTGCCGCTTTGTACCATGACAAGCTGAGTTTTTGTCTTACTGACTTTAAGAGAAAGATTGTGAATGATCGGCTGCTTTCTGTTCCAAAGTGTGTTCTAAAGTGTGCTGACATCACTTCCTCTGTGCGTTACTATGGTAACGTAATCAACTCGGATACCTGTTGCTGGTACTTGTAGGAATGTCACACCACGGAACATTTTATATTGTACATTTATTAAAACAAATCTGATACCTGTGAAATACACTACTGCACTACTGAAATGTGTAATGTATAACTCGTGAATAAATTATTTTATTCATTTGCAGGATGTACAGAGAAATTATTATTGCAGTGTAGCTTTTTGACAGATTGCTAACCTGTGCAATAGTTAGGATTTATTGATTCAATAGCTTTGTAAAAATAAATTTAAATATTACATTAATTACAAATTCTTGTGTCATATCAATATAACCATAATAAATCCATTTTTGAGCTCCATTATTATTTTTTCAGCACTGATGACTAATGGGAAATTTCGTTACTTTTTTGTTCACAGCATCGCTCACAGCCTTTGTACTGAGCAGTTTTACTCTCTGCGGTTTGGAATTGCACTTAACGTGGCTGAATACCAATAAAGTCGTGGCCAAACGTTTGAAAATTACAAAAATATTCAATTTCACAAAGTCTGCCGTTTCAGTGTTTTTAGATCTTTTTGTCAGGAATAGCGCTCAACTTTCCTTCTCCGGACAGGCTTGTGCCCCAATCAATTAGAAAGGGGATCGATTCATCAGAGAAAATGACTTTACCCCAGTCCTCTGTACATTTTGCAGAATATTAGTCTGTTCCTGATGTTCTTCCTGGAGAGGAGTGGCTTCTTTGCTGCCCTTCTTGAAATGTATAAAGGTGAGGCCTACTGTACCATCAGTCCTGTGTCATGCCAACAGTAAACCACCCTAAGACCATTCATGTGTGAGGTCGCTTCTCAGAACACAGCCATGAATAAAGAATAGTACAAAAACATCCTCCGAGAGAAACTTCTCCCAACCATCCAAGAACAGTTTGGTGTTGAACAATGCCTTTTCAAGCATGATGGAGAATCTTGCCATCAGAATTTTGGGTCCATCTCCCCAGACCTTAATCCCATTGAGAAAATCATAAATTCTGACAAACTCCAAGCATTGATTATGCAAGAATGAGCTGCCATCAGTCAGAATGTGGCCCACTAGTTAACTGACTGCATGCCAAGGGTCAAGGGTCAGAGGTCTTGAAAAAGAAGGGTCAACACTGCAAATATTGACTTTTGGCTTAAACTCAATAGAATTGTCGATAAAAGCCTTCGACTATAAAGTTCTTGTAGTTATATTTCAGTATACCATAGTAACAACTGATAAAAAGATCTAAAAACACTGAAGCAGAAGACTTATCTGGTATCTGTTTTATCTCTAAAACAATAAATTTAACAATAAATGGACAAGTATAATGTGTCATATTATAATATTTTTTCCTTACCTTTTTTTCGGTTTCGTGTCACATTACACAAATCTGTCATGGATGATTTTTCTATAGTGGCACACCCCCAGGTGTTTTATTCCTTATCAGTTAATTAGATAATCAGTATATAACGTAAGGATTTGCTCTTTATTGCACCAGGAATATAGGTGGACATGCAGATCTTGAAGCACTTTAAATTAAATGATAGTATTCATAGTACGTCTTTACAATTTGATGAAGCCTTCATATTGCACTTCTGTGCCTTTCCTACTGTCTAATTTCAACTATCATGTTAAAAAAATATATTATTTGATAGGATATCAATCTATTCAATAGTACACAGTAAATTACATCTTTACAAATAAAAACAACATGATTCTAATTATCAGTAATGAAAAAACAACGTCTCTTAATGAGAAGATCTAAAATAATACTCCTTACCAACTGGAGTTTATATAGTGAGCCATAACCCTTTCTAGGCTTTCCTTCAAGATTTCATGTATCTTACAAAGTTCATTTTGATGTTTATATTAAACCATAATACCATACCATAATAATAAAATCTATATTGAATTAATAAGTTAAGTCTGTGAAGTCTTTAACACAGCGTCCCTAGGTGATACAGAGGGAGATTAGCAGAGTCTCCCATATCACTCAACGCCTTTCCCTCTCCCCTCACCACATCTCTCCATATCAGTTACGGAGCCCTGAACACCCTGTGACACAAGACACTCCATAAACCCACATAAAAGTCAGAGAATGCGACCGCTAGCAGCTTCTTTCTGTTTCCCATTTCCTGTCCGGAGCCCATTAGAGCGGCGGCTCCTGGTTTTACACAAGCACGACAACCGGACCACCCCCACCCCCACACCCCCCCTCTCCCGGGGGCAACTTCGCTTCATCTGGATCAAACATCATGCATTACTCTGGGAGTTTTCCACAGGAAACTCGCCGTCATACACGACTGATGCATGACGAGAGAGAGAGAGAGAGAGAGAGAGAGAGAGAGCTTTAGTAATACCTCTTTTGGCAGATATGTTTACAATTTACACACAGATTTACAATGATGTTCAAGTCTGTAAGGTCTGTAATTCTCATTTCCTGAACTAGTCCATGGTAGAGTTTGAGGTATGTTTTGGATCATTGACCTGCTGTCAAATCTAGCCTTCTTTAACATTTACATTTAGGTATTTGGCAGACGCTCTTATCCATAAAGACTTACAAAAGTGCTTTGAAGTTACCATCATTGGATAGATCCTTACACTGGGTTACTATACTGTAGGTTACTAATTAAGTATCCAGTACCAGTACTTTTCTCTTTGAGTTTCTTGTCTGACTGTGAAATATTTGCTTCCAAAAATCCAATTTTCCATCTACTGTACCTGTGAAATGTTTCCAACCCCAAACTGCAGTGGACGTCAAAAGTATTAGGACAACATATGCTGTGTGTTATAGTTCTCCCTGTGCACAAAACAGGCCAATAATTAGGCTGGCTGAAGAGTCGGTGTTAATTAGAATCAGCTTCTTTAAGTTAATAGATGGAACAAATATGTGCCAGTACTTTTACTTTCTGGAGCCGCTGTGTCCATCCCAACTCGGGAATTCTCAAGTGATTTGCAAAAATTCAGTACATGATCTTCAGGAAGCGATCAAGCAGGCATGGATTGAGTGAGTGACACCAGAGTACTACAGACGTCTTTTTTGACTCCATGCCCAGCCTGATAGAACAGGTTTAACGAATAAAGTCTTAGTAAATATTGATTATTGTAAAGCAATTTAAAAAAGCATAGATTATTATATTATTCTGATTGGCATTTTTAAAAAGTTTTTTTAGAATTGATGTTCACATTTGTCTCAATACTTTTGGCCGACACTGTATAAAGACCCCAGACTCTTCTTTCTCCAAACAAACCTCTGTGTCCAAAATGCACCTCACTATTGTAAAGTAAGTTTTTTGATGACTCTTCCATGCAGATCATGTTAATGCAAGCAACTTTGCAAATGATGCATCAGCACTCTTGTTTCAGATCTTCGTTAGAGATTCTGTAACCATTTCATAATCGATCAACAGTTTGAGTAAACTAATCGATCAATAATCAGTTTAACTGCTTAGTAGAATGTTTGTGATATTTTTTTTCCGAGGCTGTCAATCAAAAACAAATCAAAACTTTAAAAAGTAAATTACGTCATGGTTAAAGTTGGTATGAATTGTCCTGCTTTGTATAATAACTGTGAAGTTTGTCACCCAGAACACAAGTACTCTGTACGTAATCAGCGCCACTGTCTGTTTTAGAAATTTCTAATATTTAAATTATAAAAAAAATTTTGATTATTGATGGAAAGCATGAAGTTCACAGGAAATCTACTAATTATTGATTGGGGGGTTTGCTTTGCCTTCCTGTCCAGTATATAGCAGTTCTATTTGAGAGTTGTTTATTTTTATCTTTCATCTACTGTATGCCTCGTCTTCAACAGTTCCCCTTAGTTGTCCTTTTAACTTTCATTTCTTATTGACGTTTCAGACATTGGAAATTACAGATCAAAGAGTTGGAACCACTTTGATAATTTTTCATAGCATTCACCCTTCACTGTTTTCATGAACTACAGTAGCTTTAGTTTTCGGTCCACAGAGGAAGACCCTGGTTGCTCTATGTTAGCACAAATTAACAAATGTACTGGAATTTAAACAAATGGCGTCCAATTTGTGATCAGTTTCTTCCTAATCATATGGCACCACACTGTATGATCACAGAGTGCTATCAGAAACCCGTCAAGCCATAAATCCACAAAGTATCAACACCCATAACAACATCCCTCCCCTCCCTCTCTCATTTTCTCCTTCTATCTTTCATATACAATATACTATAAACACACACACACACACAGACTAGTCTGGGTTTCATCGCCACACTTCATTAATGATACACAAATGGACATTTCACAGTCTCACTATCACAGGCTAAAACACAGATGATGAATTTCTTCCAAGAATAAAACTGGCTAGAAAACTGCAGTCCATTTCACTCACACTCTCTTACGAAACAAAATGAAAAGGGAATTGCTGACTAACTGAATAAAAGACTTTCAGTCATTTCATCGTTCTGTCCACATACACATGTATCCATTATCATAAATAAAGGCTTCTTGCATGAGAATAAAACTATGTGGCAGGAACAGATGCCGTAATAAATGATGACGGAAAATACCTAGCAGGATTACTCATGCACGATAACAGGATGATACATTTAAAAGTGCATGCCTTTACATGGCTCATATGCTTTAGCCGGATAGTAGAGCATTTAAAATCCTCAATATTTAGTTATAATAGCTTGTTACATGTTACTGTATGCCACCAGGAGATATATGCTACACATCCTAATGGATTAACCACATTTTAAATACTATTATGTAAGCATGGTAATAAATAATGATTTTAAACTACAAAGAAGAAATATGACGCAACTGTTAAATTTTCTTGGAAAGCATAACACAATATGGAGTGTAATTGTTATCTACAGCAAACCATAACAATAGTTGTATTATATAATCTCAACTTAGCTAAGATAAGAAAAATATATTTATAGAACATAAGACAAAATATATAGAAATATAGAAAAATATAGAATCTTTAGTATGGAAATGAAGTGGGGGCGGGGGGGGCAAGTGTCTTATTGAAAGGGACTTATGTGCAATGAGCATGTTTATGGGAAAAGAAAGTTTAGTATTATCAAATAAGTTAGCTTTGAATGAGCAAAATGCCGACATACTGTAACATCTGTTGTAACAGCTGTTATATGTAAGATAACTCTTAACCCCCAATATTGGGAATAAAATTGTTTTTATTTGATTAAATTGCGCTGCTTAGTTGAATTCTATCACTTCTGTATATGGTCACATACTGTATGAATTAATATTGATTGCTATAATCGTTCCTGTGAGAGTGTGTTAATGATGCACTGGCCAAATTTACTTTTTTTAACTTTTAACCTTATTGCCATATTTGAATTTTCTTTCTTTGCCAACATTTTAGAGAACTTTCAAATTATTTAAATATAAAACACGCTTTTTAATTTTTTAAGCATTTTGTCTCTAGAAACAGATCTCTGCAAATGTAGAAACTGTCCTTACATTGTACAAATTAAATCGGAAAATAAATTCATTTACATGGTTGCCTCCTAATATTTGGTGCATTATTATATAGAAATTAAGACCAAAGTTACAAAAGTGAAAACTCCCTTTATTTCTTTATATAATCCCCTGCTACACTAATGCACTTATCCCAGTGTTTCACTAGCGCTTGGACACCATCAAGGTAGAAAGTTTTCTCAGTACATCAAAACCATGATGCGACTGCCTGCTTCAGGTCTAAAATTCTTGGTAACATGTTATCCATCATTTTTAAGGGTAATGTTGACGGGAACGACTGCAGTGGGATCGTCATTCACGGACCTACAGCCTTCATTATACCGTTTCCACATTCAAATGTTTTACTGAGGCTAAGCATCTCATCATCGTACTGTACTTGAAGTCTTCTGTAAATCTCCAGGTGCAACAGTCAAGTTTTTTTTTTTGTGGATAAAATATTTTATTAATTATCAGCATAATCAAGTAAAGCACTACGTGTTTCGTCACTTAAATTTTAAGCACAGTGTAAATGAAACAGCTCCGTATGAACAGTACTGTGTAAAAGTCTTAGGCACATGCCATTAACTGTTGTAGAGAAAGTATGCCTTCAAAAACAAGTAAATTATATTTTTCCACATGCAAAAATACTATATTATAGTAAATGGTAATTAATGAAACAAAGTTAGTGAGGTGACCTTTTGCTCAGACACAATTTGTGCAATTTGTGTTTCAAAATTAAATTATTTCATTGAGTGTCCTGCAGAACCAGCCACAGTTCTTCTGAGGATTATAGTTTATATACAGTAAATATACGTACAGTACTGTATATACTGGAGGCACGTCTTCTCTGTTTTTATTCAAGCATTTTGGGTGTTTCATTCACTCCTTCTGTGAGTTTTATGGGTAAAACCAGTGGCTAAGTTTAAACATCAATCTGTCAAGCTGCTGAGTTTCACACATTTGAAACAAGACCTACCGTACAGTAACTCAAACCATAGAAGTCTACTTCTTGAGAAAGTAGCAAAAATGAAAATAAGGACCACATGTAAAAATTTAAGGGGTGAATTGGAAGGTCCGACCATTGGGCCAGTTCTTGCAAACTTTCATTAAACTAATGGCAGCCATGTATATAAAGCAATCGATTAATTTGAATAGAATGTATAGAAGATACATAGAAAATGCAACAAATCTCAGCTCACTCAGCTAAATCAGAGTTTCACCTTTATTTTAATATAATCTACCTCTACGTGTCTACCTATTTGACTGCATCTCAGACTTGTTAAATGTTGCAAATGTTATCAGAAACTTCATACAGATACCAAAAGAAGAACAAGAAGAAGAACAAGAAGAACAAGAAGGAGGATAAGATAAACAGTAGGTTTCCAATCACTGGTGCTTGGATCCTTAAAAATGCCCCCAAAGCATACCCTGTGAATCCATAGAAGTCAATTGAATTAAACAGTATACAAACCGTTTAGGAGTTCACCCTGACAGTAAACAGATTCCAGACTCCTACATCTCTGCTTGATACTCACTAATGTAGAGTTTGGACTGGAGCAGTGATGAAGGTTTGATGGCATGAGAGAAATAGACGAGGTCGTGGCATTGAGACGTCTGTTTTTACTCTTGACTCTGAAATGGGATTTGTCACAAAGGGCATCTGGAGCCCGAAACATCAACAGTCTGTTTAAGTCGACTAATGCACTTATATATGCTTAAGAGCAGGATATCTAATGTCTTCTGGACTGTTATCAGGGACAACAGGAAGCATTTTCAGTGCCGTGAAACTTCAAACAAGACTGGATGTCATGTAGGACTTCATCTATGTCATGAAGGTCTTACAGCATCAACTTCTTATATGTCTTTAACAGTTAGAGTTTTGACAACTTGAATCTTTGACCTTTGACTGAATCTCAAGTTTATTCTCATCTCTCAAATTTAACTGAATACATTTCAAGTAGTGAGAGTTATTTCAGTTAATCAGTTCAATCGTTTTATCAACAGACTTGTGCTTCTGTATGCTATATGATTTGTTTAGATATTTTTTTATAGCACTATTCAGTATAATTGGCCAACTCAAGTTTCATAGAACACTAATACATACTGTTCACTGTTATACATACATACTGAAACACTTCATTGAACTAAAAATTTCCTCCTTTGTTTTATTCCTTGTAGACTTTTGATTGTGCAGAATAACACAACACTCTCTTTATGATGTTCATTTCTCTATATAATACCCTGCTACACTTATGCACTTATCCAAGAGTGATCATCTAAAGCTCAGGCCTCCCAGGAACTCCTTTAATGCCCCAAACATGTGGGAATGGCTTGGAGTGAGGTCAGGACAGTACGGGGGATGTGGAAATACAATAACTCCCAGCTGAGCTCCTGTAACCTGCAAGTGGTGTTGGTGAATGATCGTGTGTACAGTTCACACAGACAGAGTGGCTTTTTTTTTTTTTTTACCAGGGTTTTTTACTTACTATCTTGAAATCCTTTACTCTCTTCAAGGTCGGTCCCTGTATATGTGTCCAGACTTATATTTATTTATATATTTATCTTACTTTGCGGTTATATTAATTTTACTTCAGCTACTGAAAAATAAGTTGCGAGGTGATGGGCTTTAGACATGTTAGTTTAGTAATGTTACTTTATGTCTAGTTATTCATGCCCAGGTTTTCAAGACTCTTTTAGTAAAGTTATTTGATTCCAACACATTAAAACCGCTTTTTTTATTACTTTTAGTCATATCTATCAGTATGCAAATGATGGCCAACATCTGCGCTGCATCTTTATAAAGTATTACATCATAATTAGTCCTGGACAGATGTGTCAGG
Source organism: Clariallabes teugelsi (assembly GCA_030014215.1). NCBI lineage: Eukaryota > Metazoa > Chordata > Actinopteri > Siluriformes > Clariidae > Clariallabes > Clariallabes teugelsi. The sequence continues at coordinate 5,308,926 of JAQMYG010000037.1, read as the reverse complement.
TAACATGATTAGGATCAGATCTTACCTGAGGCATGTGCCGCTCTCTCCTCCTGCTCTGAAACAGGGGTATTCCACTGTTAGAATCTTATTATCAGGACACTCTTCTCTGCAACACACACACACACACACACACACACACACACACACACACACACACACATTATCATAATATATATAGTTATAAACCGTAATCAGTACAGGCTGCTACTATCTTGAAGGTGAGTATTCTGCATTCTGTAGTCTTTTGTTATTTGTTATATATCACAGGCAACTCACAAACTTATATATTGTGAAACAAGTTATTTTTCTTCGTCATTAAGTTAATACGACAAGAAATTGGTTAAAAGAACAAAAATAAGAAGAGAAAAAATCTTTAAAAAAATAAACTTACATCTTTACCTCTTACTGGTGCTGACACTGGAGACTCCTTCCATACAGTATATGCAAATAAATGTCTCTTTCACCAATTCAATAATTACACACAGTACTGTGCAAAGGTTTTGACCCCCTCATTTCTTCATTTTAATTTAAATGATTAATATTTTACTGTGACAGGCTGCAAAGTACCTAATTAAAAAATTTGTTGTTTATGTAACAGCCTCAGCAGCGACCTCATTTCCCCTCTCGTCTGTTTCAACCACTCAGCATTCAGCATCAGCAGTACAGTATACTAATCACCGTCCTGCTCATCTGTCAACATCTGCACCTGTTTCTCACTGGTTCATGCCTTAGGTTAGATGTTTTTTTTATGCTTGAATGATTCACAGGTCACTGTGTGGCTTAACAAAGAAAAAATATTCCTCAGAAACTGCTCTCAGGTACTGGAGCTGAAAAAGTCCTTCACAAAGTCTGGAGAACGATTCCATAAGATTGCATAAAAATATAAGAAAGTCTGGGGCTTTTGAAGCAGAATATGAAGGAATGAGGAGGAATGTACCTGTACTGTACAGTACTTTTAAAAAAAATCCAGTTATATGGTGTGTCCATCATAAACGCCCTCGGGTAAGTTGTTACTATAGAAATATGCATGAATATAAACCTGTCAGAGCTGCTGTTGTAGAAAATTAAACAAGAGTTTAATAATCAAAGGAGTTGTGTTACAATATGACTTGTCTAGCTTTCTAATTTATTTCCCAAAAACGAAAGTTGGAGAGAGAGAGAGAGAGAGAGAGAGCGGGGTCAGATAAGTTCCACACACCAATCTTGGGCTGTTTTTGCTTTTGGACCGCAGATTAAGGGCTGCTGAGAGACTGAAATGGTTCGAGCTGCCAGAATGAAACTACAAAGCTATCCAAAGTGATGCAGGGGAGGAAGATTCAAGTGGGTAAAGAGCCCCGCAAAATGATCTGCTACATTGTGAAAGTTCTCAGTTTCTTTTTTAGGAATGGGAAGAAAGAAAAACCCAGCTTTTTATTTATCCCACATTCATTTGTTGGATCGTGTTAGCGCTGTGATTCATTTGGACACTCAAAGACTCATCCGGAGCATCTGAGATTGTTCAAGATGATCACAGACAGGGTAAACTGTTCAAATACTAATCAGAGGTGTCATTGCAGTAATCAAGCTGTCTGCAATATATTAGTTACGCGAAGACAAATATTGCAATAATTAAACATGAGGAGTGTGTTAACCAGTCCTGATAACAATACGGAGCAGGCAGACATTATTCTCCAATAGCAGCGCATGATGAAGAGTTTTATTCCTCTTGATCCACAGGATCTTTATCTTTATTCCAGCTGACACTGGAGACTCCTTCCATAAATGATAAATAACCATTACCCTAACCATTTTTTTTTCTTGTTGAGCGGTTCATCCAAGTCCCTTTGTTAGTTGTTACTATAGAAACAATACTGTACTGAAATTAGTGTATTTTTGTAGCTTTAATAAATCCAGAGCTGTGATTATAAAAAAATTAATCGACACATTCTGACCAATCAGAATGGCACATTTAACAGCCCTGTGCTTTATGTTCCTTAAATCTTGAGTTGATGAAGGAAGTGGACCCCAAATTGCACCTTTAAAAATATAGAAACTCATCATCAATGCATGGCACTTTTCATGTTGTTTTAATTTCATGTTAATTGCATGTCATGTGCTTTAAACTCATTTATGCCACATACAAGTAAGTATGCCACATGATGCAATGTACACTTCTATAATCTTAGTATACTGTAAGTATAATGACTTTTACACTAAGTTATATTCAACATGTTTCATATATGGCATATAATAATATACCAAAACAAGGCATGAATTAAAAAACAAACAAACAAACAATGCATATACACACAAATATGTATAAAATTTCCAGATTGCTTATGACCTT
>JAQMYG010000037.1:5272289-5284384 GCA_030014215.1 Clariallabes teugelsi | reverse complement strand
CCCGCTGAGAGAGCTCGGCCAATCAGCTCTCTCGAGACCTCCGGCTGTGAGAGGTTACAGCATCACCCGGGAACCGAAACGGCGATCTCCGGATGATAGGGCGAGCACTTTACCACTGCGCCACTCGGAGGCCTCACATTCACTCTTTGATATAATTTGCTGTCCATGATGAAATGATGCAGACGTGGTAACACACGTGGTCAGAATAGCACCAGTTGCACAGCTCCTGATGTACACACGACGATGTCTTTTGGCATACTGACTTATGAAGTAAGGTGCTTCCTGTGACTGTGCTGCCATCTGTTGGTTGTTAACAACTAGTCTTGAAACTTTTTGATACCAGCTGATACCAGTTTTGAATGTGGGTTTTGGGAGGCAGCTGCTCTCTCCTCACTATGGCAGACCGTACAGACCTACTTTCACCCATCCTGTGACAGACAGTTAGTGTAATTAATGATTGTTCGAGCAACGCAGAGCGATAAATATAGGTCAACGTCCCAGTATGTTACCGTCTATTATCACCACTTGTGGAAAGCCTCTCGTTCAATCAGATTGCTCAGTTGGAACTAATTGTTGTATAATAGAGTCCATAGCTATTGTATATCTGTATATAGTTACAGTAGCTCATTAATCAGGTTAATACAGAGTACTATGATTATGCAGCATATTTTTACGCCATGAGCTAAACTCTGATATGGATCATTGTTAGTATTAATATTAAATGAAAGTATAACCTCTTTTTCAAATGTTTTTCTTCCCCCGTTAGAGGTAGAAATAAAATAAAAAGAAAGCATCAAACAACAAACAATTTCATGTCTTCCAGCTTAATGATTCCCAATCTTTCTTCATTAAGAAGCAGCTACAATCCAGTGAACCTTTTCCTTTTTCTTTATTTTCATATTTGTCCTCCTTGCTGACAGGCATCTTGGGCTGCCACTCATGTTTCTTTCCATGCAGTGAGCTTTGATCAGGAGGTATGGAGACCAAAAGCTAGACAAACCACAGACCAGGCGTGAGGACGTGTAACACACGGCTGCTGCTGGGTGTGGGTTCATTTATCATCGTTATACAGTGGCTTTGATGAAAAGGAAAAGGCAAAGCCTCTTTGCCTAATCAGCTCTTAATCTGAACTGCTGGACATGTGGGCTCTCTTAGTTAGACCCAGATGTCGGAACACACACACACACAACATTTGACAAATCCAAATCCTTCAAGATTTAAAAGTTGAAAATACGAATACGAGGAAATTTGTATGCGAAAAAAGCAAATAATGAAAAGCAGCAGGTTTCATCAAGATTCAAAAATACCTGCATACAGGAGCTACTGCTTGAAACTAAATACCCTCCAGCTGTCAATCAAACCTATATAAAAGCTGGCTTGTGTCAAGCAACTATAAACAGCTGTACACATTCATTTCCTGTTCTTCACCTACAGAGCAGTTTTAAAGGGGCTGCTAAGGTTATTAGGAGCTTTTTATCACCACATTGTTTACTTACTACAATAAATTACACGATTAATTCTCTTTATTATTAGCAGACATTTAAGCAATAGTCACTATTTTTAAGAATGATATTACTGTATATTTCACCTGAATTGACAAATTAACACTTGTATGGTGTACGGCAGCTTGCATGGTTGAATCGACCTTCGGTTTGGGGGTTCAACTCTTGGATCTGGTTTGTGAGTGTGTGAAGTTGCATGTTTTTCTGTCCTTACTGAGTTTTTTTCTACAGTGCATAGTAGGCTTATTGGTTTCTTTAAATTGCCAATAGTGCTACATCATGCATGTGTTTGGGGAAGCTCAGTGGTTAAGGTATTGGTTAAGGCATTGTACTACTGATCAGAAGGTCCCAGGTTCAAACCTCAGCACCACCAAGTTGCAACTGTTGAGCCCTTGTGCAAGAAAAGCACCTTTGAGCAATGCTCTTAAACCCCAACTGTTCAGATATATAATGAGATAATTCGTAGATTACTCTGGATGAGGGTGTCTGTCAAACGCTGTAAATGTGTGGTTGTGTCTTGACATCAGATGACACTCCTCCTGGGGCCCTAAGGTTCCTAGAATAGCCTTTCTAGGATAGGCTCCAAGCCCCACATCACCCTGGACAGGATAATGAATGAATGTACTCAGTATATATCTCCATCAGTTTCATTCCAGCAAAAGAGTAAAATTAATAATGTGTAAAAAAAAAATTTTTATAATAATAATAAAAAAATTTAATATGTCCACTTGGAACCACCTCTGAACTGAGCACCTTCAATAAAGGCGTTTAAGCACCGCCTGCTTCATAATAACATAATACACACCTTATGGACAGAAGTATTTTTTCCATACTTCAAGACTGTATCCAATACTTCAATGAGGAATTGGACCCCTTTTTGCAGCTGTAACATCTTCTACTCTTCTTGGAAGGCTCTCCACGAGATATTGGAGTGTTTCTGTGGTAATTCGTGCCCATTCATTTCGTAGAGCATTTATGAGGTCAGGCACTGATGTTGGATGAGAAGGCCTGGCTCACAATCTCCGTTCCAGTTCATCCCAAAGGTGCTCCATGGGGTTGAGGTCAGGGGTATGTGTTAGGGCCAGTCAAGTTCTTTCACACAGGTTTTTATCAAACTATGTTTCAATCATCCTTGCTTTGTGCTTAGAGAATAGAAATAGAAAAGGGCCTTCACCAAACTGTTGCCACAAAGTTTAGTGAAGTATAGCATTGTCCAAGATGTCTTGGTTTGCTGAAGCATTAAGATAAGATTGCTCTTCACTGGGGATAAGGGGCCTGATTAAAACATTTGGATTCAATAATTAACAGGTTTGGCCAACTACTTTTATTCATATAGTGCATGTATGTATGTATATTCAATTGGATGAAGCCTCATTTTTAGATAAATGTTATTTTCAGCAATACCATAGAAACCTTCTGTTTAAACACGTGTAGAGTCTTTTCTTAAAGTGATAGTTGTTGTTGTTATTGTGCTTTCCTTTTCCTTAGAAAATCCCTCCTCTTCTGTCTGTACCATTTTGGTTGTAGAGTGTAGTAACACAGAATGTGTGATTTTGCCCAGCTGGAAAATAAAAGAACTGCTTTTAAAAAGTCAGTAGAAATGTGGTTGTGTTACTTTATCTGACCACAAGAGGGCACTGCGCACTACTTTACAGGTGAGCCAGTGTTCTCCTGCAGTAAAAGTACCGAAAAAAAGTACAAAATGCTATGATAAAATGTTGAAGAGCAACTGCAAATGTTTCAAGTTAATGTAAAAATATATAAACTCTTAAAGTATGAAAATACAGAAATACAAACAGAAACCAGGAGGGGAAAACATTACCTAAACTTTAATCCTTCGAATGTTAGCTAGCATGCTAATGATTAACAAACTAACTTACCTTACAAACTAACTGAATGCTAATTGCTAGCTGACCTCACTAGCTGAGAGTATTCAATTAATTATTAAAGATTTTTGTTTTCATACGTGTTATATATGACCTGTGCCTCATCAGTCACACAATGTAAATGGCATTGAGCACTCATGTGTCTAAACAGCTCCGAGTCAATCTTATCAGGTCCCAATTATTTAGGGAAACTATTTTAAGCACAACTGAATAATAAAATAAATATTATATGATCTCACCAGTCCAACAAAGGAAAACAGAAGAAGAATAAACTGCTTAAACTGTGAGTTTAGTTGTTTGTTTCAACAAAGGCCACTGCTAATTATTGTACTCTAATGGAAAATGCCACTGAACTTGATTATTCTCTATACAAATTGCACAAAAATGGCCACTGGTGGCTCAGTGGTCGGTATTTCACCTGTCATGCGGAAGCCCAGGGTTCAATTCCCAGCCAGGATAAAATGGGAGGGTTGTGTCAGGAAGGGTAGCTGGCGTAAAACCTGTGCCAAGCTTGTATGTGTGGAATGAATGGTCCGCTGTGACGACTCCTTGCTTGGAGCAGCCAACAGTAATTGTACAAAAATATCGTTATTAAGCGAGAAAAAAAATTATTCAATGTAATTATTTCAAGGCGGCGCGGTGGTGTAGTGGTTAGCACTGTCGCCTTGCACCTCCAGGGTCCAGGTTCGATTCCCGGCCAGACTCGATTTATGTCTCTGTGTGCATGGAGTTTGCATGTTCTCCCTGTGCTTGGTGGGTTTCCTCCAGTTTCCTCCCACAGTCCAAAGATATGCAAGTTAGGCTAATTGGCGTTCCCAAATTGCCCGTAGTGTGTGAATGTGAGTGTGTGTGCCCTGTGATGGATTGGCACCTTGCTCAGGGTGTACCCTGCCTCGTGCCCTAAGCCTCCTGGGATAGGCTCCAGGTCCTCACGACCCTGAACACAGGATAAAGCGGTATAGAAGATGAGTGAGTGAGTAATTATTTCAAGTACGAGGTGTTATCAAAATGTTTCAAGATTCGCTCTGTTTACAAGCTCTGTTTTTTTCTTATCCGACTCTTTAAAACCTGGCAATAGAATTCGCTATTGACGGTCTGGCCCCTGCAGACGAATTCTCAATGCGCAATGCCGTGAATGCCGAAAAAGATGATGAGCATGCACTTGATCAAGGTTGAACTTGCCTCACCTTTTTCGGCTGTAGAGATGATTCCTTTATGAAGACTCTTGTTTGGTCTCAGGGTTGTAGACGTACATCCAAGTTTTGTCACCGGTAATGATCCTTGACATGAAGGACGAGACATATGGACTGTTCTCCGACAATCATCATGCAAAAGTTTCCAAATGGTTGACATTTTCAGGGGTTAAGCTTAGTCTTCCGTTATTCCTCTTCCATGTTCTTCCGTTCTTGAAGTGCGTGTACCACTCAAAAAACCTTGAAAAACTCGCTGCAGCATCTCTGTAAACTTGTCGAATCAAGCCAAACCTTCCCATGGCAGATTTGGCCAGTTTCATGCAGAATTTCACATTCACTCTTTAATCTAACTTGCTGTCCATGATGAAATAGCAGACGTGGTAACGTCAGAATAGCACCAGTTGCACAGCTCCTGATGTACACAGCCGTGCTCCCTGTGACTTGTGCTGCCATCTGTTGGCGGGTTACAAATCTAGTCTCTGAATATTTTCACACGCCCTCGTACAGCTAGACTTATATACTATATTATATGTTCCTTTTCATCCATGACACTATCCATGTGGCTTTTTTCGCCTTTCCTGTAGTAACATACAAAACTGACACATAGTGATGAATATTTGAAGAATGAACCTCCACTTTTTAAGAATCATCATTATCATATGTCTCACAGATAATGGTAGTGCATATATCAAATAAGAATATACTTTTTATGATCAGAGTCACAGGCATATCTGCTGATCTGCTCATCCAGCAGCCGGTGTATCAGCACTCATTACCGAGTCCATGGGCCATTACAAAAATGAAATGGCTCAGATCCAACTATGCTTTAAAGAACCTTATTTCATTCAGGGATGTACAGTATATTCTTATTTGATTACGAAGTATTACGACAGCATACAGTATGTGATGTATTATAGATCTCCCTGTGAACAAATCAGCTGATGTCACTAATGAGTCCGAGTCGATCTGGCTGAAGAGTAGAATCAGCGGATTTAGTTAATGGATGGAACAAATATGCGGCAGGACTTTTACTTCCTGATGCCGGGTTGTTCATACAAAAATGGAGAAAACCTGATGAAGTGAATTGTGAACTTCCGTGGCTGGATCAGTACATGATCCAGTGTCTATCAGGTTTTAAAGAATGAAGAACTTCATGGTACTGTAAATATCAATTGTTTATAAAAATAACAAATTCTTCTTTTATCTTGATTGTCATTATTTTTTTTTAAATGAGAATCTGATTAAAACATTGAACTTCACTTTTTGTCTCAATAGTTTTGGCCACCTCTATCTGGCAGTACTATGGCTTAGTGGTTGGCACTGTCACCTCGCACCTTCAGGTGTGCAGGTTTACATGCCTAAATCATTACATCTTACTCAGTGGAGAGTTGTGAATCAAAAATGAGTGGGAGCAGTTTTTACTTCCATGCAGGTATGTTTATTCAACATTTATTAACTGTATTAGATATGACATGGTGCCACTATGACACATTAACCATCTTCATTCATCCATATTCAGTTTCTGCTCATTACCTTATCGGCTGATGAACAGACTGAAATTGCAAAAAAAAAAAAAACAGGATCAAGCAAAAAAAGAAGCACGACCCTGCTTTACAATATGAAAATGGGGAATTGGGATGCTTTCAACACTCACAGTCTTTGTAACATTGTTTATAAGAAAACATTACGTATGAGAGCGTGTAATGCATTGTAATGTGTCTTGGGTGAGTCACGTAGCCTGCATCATTACATCAGGACAAGAAAGCCATCTCCCTGTGCACGAGTCAAATACACCGGAGAGCTGATGTGTGTTTCTGCCCTAATAGCCATCCATTACAGCATGTCAGACAGGCCATTACAAACAGCACTCGCCCATGACGCACGTTTTTGACATTTATGTGTTATGTGGCAAAGCTTGCTGGATAATGAGGGATAGTTGAGATTGAAAGGTAGACGCTCGAACGTCAAAATGGAGTTCTTAGCCGCGTGATCTTATCTCTAAACATGCTCTGCACAGGCATGAGGGTACAAATATCCATGAATTATGGATGGCGCAGTATACATACTGTGTCATGAATAGAGACCCTAATATGTGCTGCTGAGTTCTCCATTCTGATTGGTTGGGAAGGTGTTAATTAAGTTTATCTGACTGCGTCTGTGACAGTACTTCCATCACCGATGATATTAATGTGACTGCTTCACTACACAGGGCGTTCAAGTCAAACCGGGACTTATGATGACCGCTTTCGGTAAACCAAGGACTTCAAGCACAGTACAGTGACGAGACTCTTATCTCTCAATGAGTTATCATCCTTTTTTGTCTCGAGTCACCTAGAAGGGAATGGGGTCTCTTTATCATCTTGTCTCTCAGGGAGCTTTGTCTTACCCCTGTCACCCCTGGCATTCTCATTACTTATCAAGCGGTTTTCTTTCATGATAATGTCTATCATTTAAATAAACAGTGCTTTACAAATAAAATTAAATGTATTGCAGGGCAAGACATGCCTGTAAATCTTCTTAGAAGGGAAACGGCAGGGTTTGGCACCCCAGAGAGGAAACCCCGCATCGATGTCTGCAGTCTCAGGCAGACTGTGGAGGAGTCGTGGAGATTAGGGAAGACAGCATGAATCACCTAGAGAGGGGGGGGTGGCACGAAGAGCAAATGAGTAGGCCGAGATTAAATGTCAGGGTGTAGAGTAAAACATAGACGCTGGAGGTTGTAATGATTGGGAAAGTGAGTCATCAGGAGTCAGACACCCCACAGAGAAAGTTAAAATAATAAGATAGAAGTTCGGACACTCATCATACATAAGGCAGGTGTATTAACTTTAGAGAATGAAGAAGATAAAGAAACCTGAAACTTTTGGGATTAAGCTAGAAGGATCATGATCTGTCAAATATCTATTGAATATATTATTACACAAAATATTCTCCTAGTCTGTACACATCTAATTCAAAGTAAAACTGCTTTCCATTGGAAGATCTTATCTCCTGCTTTAATAAGTCTACACATTGGTGTTTATACTCGTATGTTGCAGATGCAAGATGAAAAATCTTTGTACACTGACTGCTACTATTATTTTCTCGAGCGAAATAGATCAGATGCTGCATGTCAAGGGCATTTTAATATTTTGCAGTGATGTAAAACACTTAGAATTGTCATGTTGTAGAAAAATAATCAGAGATAATGCGGTGTGTGTACAGTACAGTATATATACAGCCAGACATTAGAGTTAAGGCTATACCGGTATGTCCCATTTCACATACTGCAACAAAATCGCCTGCAATTACATTTATTTATTTTTAAAATGTATATCATGTTTTTTTTTTTTTTATATATATATATATGTACGTAGACATTTAAACCTGCGATTTCTTTGCAGCTGGCACTACTGTCAAAGCTGCTGTTCGGGAAAATTTATCAGAACAAACGTCTGGAAATATCAGATCCAAGAATGGGCAGATTCAACAGCACTGTGGTGTACAAAGTAGTGCCCAAAAGTATTCATACCCCTTGAACTTTTACACATTTTGTCACATTATAACCACAAACGTGAATGTATTTTATTGGGATTTTATGTGACAGACCAGCACAAAATTGTGACGTGGAAGGTGAAAGGTAAACAAACAGCATCATGAAGCCCAGGGAGCACAGCAGACACGTCAGGGTTAAAGTTGAGGAGAAGTTTAAAACACTGTATAAGACACTGTAATTAATTAATTAAATAAATAAGTAAATAGCTTAACTTTATTTTTTTTACTCAATCTTTTAACTTGTTTTGATTTTACTGATGAATTTTTGATGTTTATAGATGAAAAGTGGCAGAAATCAGATTTTTGTATTTTTTTTACATTGACATAAATTTGGCACTTATATAATTTTTTTTAAATATATTTTATTAGTTGAACTTTTTAGTCTGGCTCAATTGATTTTTTCACCCCTAATTTATCTACTAATCTCTGCTTACAATAATCATGTTTTCCCTATTGATTTACTTTTCAAATGAGTTATTTCTGCCTGAACAGAATAATAAAGGATAACATTTGAAAATGTCATTTGTGCACCACACAGCCTAAATAACAAATTATTCAGATTGACAAACGACCTGTTCGTGCACTATCAGTGTTAGGAAACGTCAGTATTCAGTGACTGCGTAGTAAGAAGTAAAGTGAGACAATGAGTCATAGAGTCCTGTGCCGAATCAATGAAGGCATTTCTAGCGTAACATTTCACTAAATCAATACATCAGTTCACACAAATCAGACAGAAATAACAGAGTTCACTCTGTGTGTCTTGTGGAATGTCACTGCAATGTGCTTTATGAATAAAAGAAAAAAAACTAGACATACTCACCAAAGCACACCAGGTGTACAGTACAACTGATCTTCATCACCCAGCAATCCACATGAGTCCTGAGTAAATCCTGATTATTAATACACTAAGTAGGGAACACTATTTTATGTGTCACTTGAGCAGCATGTAAAACTGAGTCAAAAACATTAGACCAAAATAAAATGTTTACCTTCCATAATAAAAGATTTGATTTATGGATTATTCTGTATAGAGTTGTGCAGAGCATGGAGCCTCTATCCAAGGGCAAAAAGTGGAGGACACCCTAGACCCTAGCCCAACAGGGCACAAGCACACACACACACACACGTACACACACACACACACGCTCACACACTTGATCATAATGCAAATTCCAATCACACAGATCAGTAGCAAGACTCGAACCCCCAACCGTTGAAGTGTATGATAACTGTCATAAACACTAAGCCACCATACTACCTTGTATCTGTGCTATATTATAATTAAGCACTATTACACAAGAACGAGTGCTGTAATGCAGTTGTTGAGGGTGTTGCCTGAGTAGCAAAGGCATCACAGCACGACCTCGAGTGTGACATTGCCTTTATATGTCTTGTCCACCACCATGAGTCCTGTAAATCTCATAAGTTTCTCTTTATATTTCTACTTATTCCACTTTAGAATATCAGCTCCGTTACCTTCCGGGCTCCGGGTTGAATCCCCAATAGCGTTAAATGAAAAGCTAGTGCTCTACATTGGGTGGAGAATCCCTTGTTCCACACACAAAGTAGTGCCCTTGATTAGAGGGATTTGGGATTCAGCCTTGTGTTAGAAGCTGCTTAGTTTGTAGCTGTAGATGAAAGAACACAGATGGTTTCAGGGCTGATTTGAAATGACTTAATAAGGAGACAGCGTGTTGCTTAAGATGACATGATGTTATTCAATGTGTTTTCTTGCTGAAAGTGCTTCTGTGACTGGTTTTGAATGTGGATTTTGGCAGGCAGCTGCTCTCTCCTCAGTACTGCGGACCATACAGACCTACTTTCATCATATGTATTACAGTACACACCATCAAACGTTTATATACTTGTGTAGCATCCTGACATCAGGAAGTAATTGCATGTTGTCCTCACCATTTGTACTCTTGTCCTGCTTTTTCATGATTTATTTTTTTAAACCAATATTTTATTTTAGAAAAATGTGGATACTAGCCATGATTTTTGAGACTGGGATTTTGTTATTTTTCTGGTTTCATAGTTACTGTGTATATAAAACTCTTGAAACTCATACCACGAGTGCACGGCATAATGGTTTTATATGCATACTTACTGTATTATGATATTGGGCTACAATGCAATATATGCAATAATAATAATAATAATAATAATAATGTATTTACTTGGCCTATCAGATCCATTAATTTTAGTTTTATGTATATTTACAAAGCAGATTTTTTTATTTAATTTATTTCACAAATTTTATTCAAGAAATAAAGATCCATAGGTTCTACAGAGGATAGGAAAGAAGGTGAAGACTGCATACAGCATATTGAGCAAAATTTACATCACATTAAGAAAGGGTTGGCTTTTAATATTTTGTTGTTTGTTGTTGGTTTTATCTATTTATCTCTTAATACATTATTTGACCTTTTATGTGTAAAAAACAAACATTTTAAAAGATATATTCAATGCACTTTGTCTTTCATTTATGCTACGGGTATGCAAACTTCTGCTCGTCTGCAAAATTTCAGTAAACACAGCCTAATGCACCAAACCAGCCCCCGATGAGTCACAAACATACCCAATCTGCCCTTATTAATCTTAATAAGTTCATTACGCTGTGAGATTAACTGAATTGAATTACTTCCTCATTACACATGACTTCCTTTTCCAGCTGACCTCGTCCTTAAGCTTTATAAATAACCTCAGATGCTAAAGTTCAGGCAGTTTAAAGAAAAAAGTAATAATAATATCATTTTGAGGAGACACCTGTGTTAAAATATAAGATTACCCTGTATGACATCTGGTTATGGACTGGTAACAGACTCTATTAATTCAGTGTCATCAGGGTAGTGAGTTACAGCTTGGTCATGGCATCATGTTGTGATATGAACAGAAATGATGTTAGGAACAAAAGCCTAGATGATCGATCTTATCTTCATCCTAATAAAGCGCACTAATGTGATTGTTGTTCCTCCCAAGTTTGCCTGTGCTGTAGGAATCTAAGGACAATAACAGATGCGCTTCAGTGTTGTGGGATCTTCATGTTAGATATCAGGGGTGTGATGCGGTGTTTGTGGCTGAAGCTTCCTGTTTTGCTTGCATTAGTTTTCCGGTTAAAGCTAATCGATGATGGTGTTTTTGCTACCTCTTCTTTCAGTCTCGTCATCTCTGCAGGTACAATGGATTGTGATCATTACTTCTGAGAAAATAAGGTCTTATAGACTTTAAACAACTACTACTGCAGGCCATATACTATGTGTTAGCAAGAGATGGTAATATGCTGTCCTCATAGGGCTACATAACCCGTACACGATGCTCTTTTAAAGTACTGGAGGTGTTTTTTTGTTTATAATATCCTGGTACCTTATCACATTATCGCATTATTAGACCCACCACTCCAAACCGGCTGTTAAACAAGGAACATAAATCATTGTTGGGGTGCTTGTATACCAAAATATATATTTTTCTTGGGAGGCTGTCCACAGGATTTTAAAGGGAATTAATTCTGCAGAGCATTTATGAGGTCAGGCACTGATGTTGGATGAGAAGGCTTGGCTCGCAATCTAAATTCATCTCATTCCAATTCATCCCAAAGGTGCTCGATGGGGTTGAGGCCAGGGCTCTGTGGTCAGGCCAGTCAAGTTCTTCCACATCAAACTCATCAAACCATGTCACTGGGAACAATCATCAGTCATGTTGGAATAGAAAAAGGCCTTCCCCAGACTGTTGCCACAAAGTTAGCATTGTCCAAGATGTCTTGGTATGCTGAAGCATTAAGATTGGGGCTTCACTGGGGAAAAGAGGTCTGATTTTAATAATTAACAGGTTTGGACCAATACTTTTGTCCATATAGTGTGTATGAATGTTTTTTACTCTTGTACTCACTCTCACTCACTCACTCATTCACTCAACTTCTATACCGCTTTATCCTGTATTCAGGGTCGCGGGGACCTGGAGCCTATCCCAGGAGGCTTAGGGCA
>JAQMYG010000037.1:5260380-5272189 GCA_030014215.1 Clariallabes teugelsi | reverse complement strand
CATATCTTTGGACTGTGGGAGGAAACCGGAGTAACCGGAGGAAACCCACCAAGCACGGGGAGAACATGCAAACTCCATGCACACAGAGACGGGAATCGACCCTGGACGGGAATCGAACCCGGACCCTGGAGGTGCAAGGCGGGAGTGCTACTCTTGTACTACATAATTTTACTCATACATTTATTACATAAACAAGTCTTACATTTATGTACTGTAAATTGTTGGGAAACAAGATCTCATTCATGTTATAGCAGCTACTGTATTAATAGCCTCATGTTTTATCATAATAAGCCATTATTGTGAAAATACAAGAGCCATTCACGTCAAACTGGGACTTTTTTTTTTTTTTTTTACACAGTTATGAGAGTAAAAACTTTAATTTATCTATATGATCCCCTGCTACATTAATGCACTTATCCCAGGGTTTCACTAATGCTTGGATACCATTAAGGTACTGTAGAAAGTTTTCTCAGTATGGCAGAGACATGTTCGGACTGCATGCTTTTTCGTCTGAAACGCTGGATTCCCAGGAACTCCATTAATGGCCCAAACATGTGGAAATGGCTCAGAGTGAAGTCAGGACTGTACAGAGGATGAGGCAGTAACTCCCAGATGAGTTCCTGTAATGTGCAAATGGTGTGGTGCAGTAAGAATAAGAACACAATAAGAACACCTTTGGTGATCTTAACAGAATTATTATTATTTTTCATTAAGACCATTTCACTGTACTTTGCGTGAAGTCTTTTGTAATATCAGTTGCTTTTTTTCCTTAATTCAAGAGAAATTTCATCATAATTCCCGATATATCTTGAACTCTACTCTATTTCCCATGGTGAAATCTCCTTATAGAAAACCTCAGCAATTAAACTTATCTTTAACTTAACTTATCTCAAGACTTTGGATTATGTGGCTTGTGTACAAGTCCATGTGCACATTGTTACTATTAAAACCAATACCCTACAGCATGAAAACGAGACCTGTGATTCACCTTGTAGCTGGAACTCCTGCTGGAAGAGCTGCTGTTATAGAGAATTGAACACCTTCTGACCAATCAGCTGTGAGAATTTAAACCATTGTGGTATAAACAGAATAGCTCCCCGACAGACCTCATTTGTTTTATACTTCTGTTTTCCGACTCAGATACACAAAAGAAAAAGCCTTTGAGAAAACCACAGAAATCATACAATCAGACATTTTAAACACTCTGTCAACTTTATTTTAAATCATACAGTATTGTACAGAAAGCGATGATTGTGCAACCTGTAGTGGAATAGTAAAGAGTTTATACAGTACACTACTGATACTTATGGATAACCAGAAACAGAGGAGACACATTGGTTGTTTGTTCATTGTCCTAGTGTCACAACATTATCATACAGTCGTTTCCTATAAAGGTCTTACAAGAGTACAAAACAGATTTCCTTTACTTAATTTCAGCATCATGAGAAAACACAGTATAATTATCTGAATCTGACCAAATTGGAGTGCATAAAAGCTACACTGTGAGTTTTTATGACCTTCAAAAGTATCATAAGTCCACCTGATCATGTCATTAATTGTGTTGGAAGTAAAGTTATTTAAGACAGAATGGCTTTATGGCAGCTAACAGGAACAGAAAGTATCATACACAGTAATAATACATGTGAACACATGTTAAGGTTAAGACTCGATATGAGCAACGTCTGACATTCCCCACATCAGAAGATTACTGGTTGTGATGTATTGTTGATTATTGTTCAACTTCAAACCTGAAGTAGCATTGATTTCATGGTGTCAGTTTTGGGATACTTGGGCAAGCTTGGAATATATGTTTCCACGTTGCCTAGCAACAGTGTTCCCCACTTGATCAGCAAGCTTATATACAGTAGTATGTTCGACAAAATTTTTGGAAATTTATTAATTCTAGTGTACACAACCTTGGCTCTGTAAACAGGAAACGCGCACTGCGCCACACAACACTATTCGAGCCAATGAGCATCAAGGGGCGTGTTTCTACACAATGATATTTGTGTATTAATATTGGTCAGCTAGGCCAGTTGTTAGTGATGCTGCCTTGGCAATGAACATCAGGTGGAGAATCTGAACGAGAACTGAAGAGACAGAGTGCTGTATTGGTTTGACCATTGAGTTGAAATATCAAAAAACTTTCTCCAGTATCACTTACTTCACCTTTAATTCAGTCTACAAAATACACAATGTAGTAATATTTAGTTCAGAAGAACAAAACAGCACAACATCCATATCTCATATAACAAGTCATATATACAAACAACAGAAAGGTTTTGTCTGTACATTGGTCAGAACTCGATCTTTCAATGATATCTTTACATTTCATACATTGAAGGGCCAGAAACCAGTCTCAGAAAATTTTCTGTCTATCTGTCTGTCTGTCTGTATGTCTGTCCAGACAGATTTTGTCACAGCATCACACAAAACTGGCAGGACAGAACTGAATGAAACTTTGCCAAACTTTAGATATTAAACCTGCGCCATAAATAAAAACAAAATGTTGAGTAAAAGTTTTGTGCCAGATTATAAACTGCAAGTTTAGACAGTGTACTGCACATGCATCAAACTGTGGGCGCCTCTTAAATCGACCGCTGGACAGAATTTAATTAGACTTTTGCAGTACTTACTGTAGATATCTGCCTGAAGTTTAATCTGCACCATCCAGTGAGCGAAATCAAAATGTTGAATAAAAGCGACATTATGAACAATTATGTGCTAGTTTTAATAATCTACTTTAAAAAAGACAGAAAGACAGGCAGACATGTAAAGTATGTGGCAGGCAGACATCAACCTGAAATTATATCACTGATTACATTAAGGCTGATCAGATTATTTTTCAGCTTTAACCTTTAACTGTAACTATTTCTGTTTTGAACAATTATGAGCAGTCAACTCTTTTCCTGTCTTTCAAATTCATGTGGTCAGTTATCTGTAATAAAAACTCAACTTTATTTACTCAAATAACCACAATCGCTCCCTGACAGTAGGTTTCTTTTGTACACATCTAGACCTGCTGCTTTGTGACAACACTATTAAACAATACATTAAACAAATGAAACAGTGGTACTCCATAGCAAAAATAAAATCATTTGCAACACTTTGCATTAATAAATACTGTAATCATGATAATAAATAAATACTTTATTACTGTCCCAGTTCAAATAAAATGCTGCTGCTGCTGGAGATGAGTGGGAAACCCCACCGATTAGGAGGCATGTCCTTAGGGTGTATCTGATATTAGTGTGTGCCAGCGTGCCGTTTCCACCTGCCCTCGACTGCACATCTCCTTCCAGTGCTGTTGCCCCGCCTCCGGGCCCTCAGAGCCAATCAGAACACGGCCTAGCACACTGCTTTTGGTATACATTCGTCCCTGAGGAAATACAACGATGACAAGAGTGAACTTTTATTACCTTTATTCAGAATCAGAGTCAAACTTAACTTATGTGCCTTCAGACAGAAAATACTGTGAATGTAACTAGTTATCAGATACATAAATAAGATATAAAACATGAATGGACATGACGGTATAAGGAAAAAATCAACAACATTGTTATGTGAAGTCACTATATATATATAAAATTTATTATTACATAAATATATAATATTATAAATATATATGTGCTTAAATTACCTATTTTTTATTAACATTTATTATTAGTCTAGATAACGTTAATAAAATTTACGTAGTCTGATTTCAGCTGTAAAAAATAATCAACACCTTCTGACCCATAATAACAGAGCCATGAAATAAAGAATATTTTTATGTTCTTCATTGTAGATACTGATATGCTGTAGATATACTGATGGGTGTTGGATTGGATTCCCTCTTATTTCCTAATACCTCTGCAAATACTGTAATATTTAATTAGTTTTTCTTTATTAATTGTTTGTTGTTGTTATTGTTATCAACTGGTTTCTATTTTGTTCATTGACCTTGAAAGCCTGGAAAAGCACCTATAAATAAAAGTTATTCTAATTATTATTTAAAACATTCCATAATATTTTTGACAAGAATTTGGCCTAGAATCTTAAGCCCTTGGGATACGAAACACTTCTGGCTTCATCAACCCATTAAAGCAGTGACTTTCTGTCATTCAGACATACACTAGATCATCTTCTTCTTCTATACCGCTTTATCCTGTGTTTAGGGTCGCGGGGGCCTGGAGCCTATCCCAGGAGACTTAGGGCACAAGGCGGGGTACACCCTGGACAGGGTTACACTAGATCAGTTTTTTTGTTAATGGTTCTCACGGCTTTATTTAAACATGCCCACAATGTGAAATGCCTGTGTGGTGTTCAAGTCAATTTGAGGAAATTTCTGGTGAATGAATTCCAAGGTGGCTCGGAGCCCAGTGCAGTCGTTCCTGTGAATATTCAGCGAGTGGAATGTCTGATCCTTGATAATAGATAGATCCTAAGATAACTTGTCACCAACTTAAGGGAGACTGTGTGTGTGAACTGTACACACAATCATTCACCAACACCACTTGCACATTACAAGAACTCGACTGGGAGTTATTGCCACATCTCCTGTACAGTACATTGTCCACAGACTGATGCATCTCTTCCACAAGGACACTGAATGTTCACAGGAATAACTGTAGTGGGCTCTAAACCACATCATTCACAGACATGTGGCCTTCTGTAGAAAATGCACCACTTAAATATTTTACCATCCTTGAAGTCTTCTGTAAATGTCATTTTCACATTTCAGCAGTTTTACCTTTCATTCACCAAAAATATCATCACAAGTCCTGGTTTGACTTGAACGCACCTTGTACATTTAAATATTTGTTTAAACTAACAAACTGGGATTATGAAAAACTGATGTCTCCTGTTTTTACCTGCATAACGATGAACTCCAGGACGAGTGGAAGTCTGATGATGTCACCGGGAGGTAAATCGAACAGGAAAGGTGCGTTCCACACCGCGTTCGGTCCGCTCGCTCCCTTCGTCTCTTTAGTACTGATCACGTTCCCACCGTGACGCAAGTTGATGACAACGTAGTGATCTGTAGCAGTTGAACAGAAACAAAACTGCCTGTCATCGTTTAATACTTTGTATTGGCACTGATTCTCAATTATAGCCTATTCTAACTGAATTAATTGAAGCACTGGATTTATCACATTTCCCGCACTAATTTAACGTATTTAGTAACGTAATTGAATAAATGTTTGATTAAGACGACTGGTGTCCTGTTAGCTTATTATCTCACTGGATCTAAAAAGTGGCTGCTAACATTCTGTGTTTAGGCCTGACTTGACCTCAGATAGCAGCGTCTGATAAAAATAAAGTATGATAAACTGTATATCCAGTATACCTGCGGCTCCAGGAATCCGAGTGAGCTTGGCCAGGTTCTCAGCTTTGCGCACCATCACTTTGATCCGATGGGCCTGGGTCTGGTACTGGAGCAGGACAAAAAGTTGACCCAAAGGCTTTGAAATGCACACTGAAGCCCTCAGGGTGCCCAAAGACTCCTGACTACTGTGACTCTGAAAGCACACACATAAAGAAAAGTGCGATTAGTTGGCTATGGAAATATTGATTTGAATATTTAATTCTTACACCTGATTTGATTTAATTTTCTGCTCTGGATAGCAGTCGTGCAAGCTACAAAGAGAATAACTAAGTTACTGTGGTTTAGAAGGGTTAAACCTTTGGCCTGCACCAAGCAAAGAAAACATCTACGGAGATTGCTGAAATTGTTGGAATTTGCTAAAGATTATTAATCATTTCAATTTTTAAAAGCGTTATGCAAATACAAATCAATAATATTAAATTGAATTGAAAATGGAATCAATAATATTAAATTGAATTTTAATGAAAATGGAGATATCCTTTATTCAGTGGTCAGTGGGTCAATTTATAGCCTGTAATACTGTATGTCCTGAAACTTTGGTGTTTAAGCTTTATACTCAGTGGTTTGATATGATTTAGCTGTGTATTGAGATGTTGGTGTTGTGGGATGATCAGTAGGCAAAACTGTTGGAGTTTGGTTTTTATTACTCAGCAGGCAGACTCGGCTCCAATATTAAAATATACGGTCATAAGTCATTCTCATCCCACACACACACACACACACGTGTGCATGCCTACTGAGGATGATGTCATGGCCAAAGTTTCTCTATCAGTTGCGTTTCTGTGTGAAAATATATTTTTAAAATTAATAATAATTCCCCTTACAGTGTTCACTGAGAGCAGAATTTATCAAGAGTAGGTGGAAAACAAACCGTAAGCAATAAATAATAAATGCTGCAGGAGTTGTTTTGCCCCAGAACAGTCATTTAAGTATGCATTTTTCATAAGCTTGGGTGTAATAAATAAAGTCAGTTTTAAACCTGCATTATCTCCAATGTACATACTGCATCACTACTCACTCACTCACTCACTCCCTGTAGCGCTCATCCTGTACATAAGCGCTATATCACGGGGGGCCTAGAACTTTAGTCAGAGCTGCTGTTATAGAAAAATGAATCAGCATTACAAGGGGCGTTCTCTATGTGCTACACTAATGCACCTACAGTATCCCACTGTTTTGCTTTTGAATGACTGTGTGTACAGTTCCCACAGACAGATGCGTCCCGTTCACAAGTTGGAGACAAGTTATCCATCAGTTTTCAAGTTTCAGGCGTTCCACTCGTTGAATGTTTTCAAAAACAAACATTCAAGGTTTACCGACCACTCACTCATTCACTCATCGTCTATACCGCTTTATCCTGTATTCAGGGTCGCGGGGACGTGGAGCCTATCCCAGGAGGCTTAGGGTACAAGGCGGGGTACACCCTGGACAGGGTGCCAATCCATCGCAGGGCACACACACATACAGTCACACACTCATTCACACACTACGGGCAATTTGGGAACCCCAGTTAGCCTAATCTGCATGTCTTTAGACTGTGGGAGGAAAGCGGAGTACCCGGAGGAAACCCACCAAGCAGGCGGAGAACATGCAGATAGAGACGGGAATCGAGCCTGGACCCTGGAGGTGCAAGGCGACAGTGGTTTACTGACCATTCATAAAAACATTTTTGCAACATTCAGTGTCTCATCACTTGTACATTAGGCTCATCAGTCTGGGAGCAAATACTGGGGGACCAACCAAGTGTTGGCTAATGAACAACATTTGTTTAAATTGAATTCAATTCAAGTTTTTTTTTTATGTTCTCTTACACTTTCTTCTTCCTCTCTCAGTCTCTCTGTCTATGTCCCTTGACCATTCTCTCTCTCTCTCTCTCTCGGTGTAATGCCCTCTGGCACCGTTTTCCTTCTCCACGTAGGACAAAGCGTGGGTGTTGTGCCACTCCAGTCACTCAGCACTAATCCCTATCGCCATCTCGCAGTGGAGTGGAAAATGCAGCGAGTACACACACGTAAGTGTGTACACACACACACACACAGGGAGACCTACGCACTGATTACAAAGCCACATTCTCACGGAGATAGAGCGAGTGAGCATGATATGGATTATTACAGCTGCATTTTCCGTCCAACTGCGTCACCTGGCTGAAGCAGGGACACCAGGGACACAGGGGCATGGTGCTGACCTCAGAAACAGGAAGCGTGAGGGAGCTGAAGGACCTGATGACACATCGCCAACCAGGCCAGGGGCAAATCTGATACGGCATGTTGCTGAATGACAGCTTTTCCGCATCTAAATCTAATCTGAGTCATGTCATTTTATAAGAACCACTGATTGTTTTATAGCTCTCAGGTTCAGGTCCGTTGAGCAAGATTTAGATCGTATATCACCAAACTGCGAGAGTGGTTTTAAATTATATGTGATATCCTTTCCTGTAAACAACATTGATGTAAATCAGGCCTCATACACCCTTTCTAGGATATTTATACTATTTCCACAACTACGATCTATGGGGCGTTCAAGTCAAACCGGGACTTCCGAGGTGGCCTGGAGCGCACTGTAGCCAATTTGTCGTCAACTTGCGGAAAAGCCACATCTGTCTGTGGGAGCTGTACACACAATCATTCATCAACACCACTTGCACATTACAGGAACTTGACTGGAAGTTATTGTCACATCCCTTGTAGAGTCCTGACCTCACTCCAAGACATTTCCACATGTTTGGAAATGCTATTAAAGGAGTTCCTGGGAGGCCGGAGTTTCAGATGTGAATCAGACAGGCAGTGCTCCGGTGTACTGAGAAAACTTTCTATTTTGTATGGGTATCCAAGCACTAGTAAAATGCTGGGATAAGTGCATCAGCGTAGCAGGTGATCATATAGATAATCAAAAGTCCCGGTTTGACTTGAATGCCCAAATGAATTTATAATTTCATCTTGAATGGAATATATGGCTATATCATCAAATTTAAGGTTTAGGAATTTGCCTCAGCTAACAAATAACACAATCATATAATTCCCATTATTTATTTGTAGGGGTGCCTCCTATTGTTATTAGTTTTTATTTGTTATGTTTACTCTCTATACTGATTATTCTATACAGGGTCAAGGGAGGCCTGGTGCCTATCCCAGGAGACTTGGGGCATGAGGAGGGCTACAACCCCAAAAAGCACACGCAAACTCCACCCACACACAGTTTCCCCACTTTTTGTTTGCCCAAACCTTTGGCCATGTATTTACTCATAGAGTTTAACTTTAGGTTTCCATACTTTCGCTTTGATTTTTATACATCAAAGTTCTCTCATAGAATTGTAACATATTTTTGTACCTTTTTTACTCGCCTCCTAGCAGGATTGAGTTGGCGGCTGTATGTGACGATGGTATCGGGCTCCCAGTCCATCTCGCTGCAGTTGAGCTCTAGCTCACCCAGCGGCGTCTCCCGGAGGCCTGAGAAATCTTTACCAAACACGGCCAGTTTAAGAGTGCAGGCCCGGAGCTCTTCGACAGATCCGACCTCCAGAGTGAACGCCTGAGTCTGAGGCTCTAGGCTCAGGCTGTTTCTGCGTGATGGCACTGCCTGCAGGGCAGCAGGGCACAGTGGGGGCAGGCTGGCACGCACCATAGCGCCGCTGAGCCTCCTTGGGCCCCTGAACACACTGAGGATTGTGACTGTAAGGGTGCCATCTGCTGGACAGAACAGCAAGGAGAACTGTACTGCAGAAGTCTGCTTGTTCGACAAGGAACTGCGTCTGGAACTCAAGCTGGAGCTGTAGTTTGATGGAGAGAGCTCCCCCTGTTGGATGGATGGCATTTGCTCAGGGTCTGGCAGAAGGCTGTCTCCAATCACAGTCGAGCGGCGATCCAGAGCACGGCGCGTTTTAGATGGAAGGCTAAGTTTACGGATACTTGGGAGGGAGGCTCGGCCATGGACGGATGGTTTGAAGGGAGAACAGGGGGCAGAAGGGGTGCTCAGGCGGCGTAGGGCAAACCGAGACTTCTGAGGGACTTTCAGCTTAGTTGAATCCTGTGGAAAACTGCCTTTGTTGTCATCAGACGGTGTAAAGCTGCTAGCCTCTGACGGATAGTCTAATACATCACCGTCAAGCTCTTCATACTGCTGCTTGACTGGAAGAATTTTGATTGATGGGGATGAGCTGAGTGTCAAAGTCATGTGATCCGTAGGACCGGATTGCATGTAAAACTCATCGTCTTTTGTGTCAGACGACCGGGATTTCCTGTGGCGCCAGCAAATGATGCAGCCCAGGACGAGGCCGAAGCAGAAGACGGCCAGACCAACAGCCAGGAGGATCTGTAGATGGACTGAGACAACACACATTGATATTACTGAATAATCCACTTGATTAAATAATCTAAATTAATGTTCCATGTGTCTTGGTGTATAGCTATATGAATCAAATCTTTCACTTTTGCCAACACGATCTCAGGCATTCAATTCTAGGGTTAGAAAACAAGAGTCAGATTTATGTCTGCACTTCCCTTTTTGTTTGCTTCCCTTTTATCTGATTTCTTTTAGAGGTGCAGTTTTTCCTCCTTCTCTAAACAGCACACATCACTCCTTATCTGATTACACAACACAGGAAATATCCATCTGTCCTCATCACAGCTAGATGGAGACGAAGCAAACAGGCAAAGCTCTGATCTAAAACAGAGCCACCATGTGACCTGGGCTGGATCAGAGTAGTTCCACTGCAGATGAGGACGTGTCTGACTAGGAGAGTTTTCCTTAACGCATATCTCTAATGTCAGTGAACGCAGGCTGATGTGTCGAGGTGATAAGATTCCATAATCATGTTGACTCGAGTTAAATAATACTGGATGTAGTTTAAAATAACAGGCATGACTTGAGAATAGCTTGATAAGCCAACAAAATCAATCTGGGCTCAGAATTTTGCAGGTAGTGCATTAAATCAGGAGTTTTAAACTCCTTGACCTTCGCTTTTAAGGTCAGAGGTGTGTTTAACTGTGAACTAAATTCAATCAGCAGATTTGTGTCATGCATGCAATAAAATATTTTTTACAGTCATAGAGATTTTTATTTCACCAACAGGATACATCAGGTCCAAGCAGATATTATTTATAGACTTGTTTTTGGATTCTGGTCCAATCACAAGTGGCCAGTGTTATGCCCTGATAAGTAGAAAAACCCTATGATAAACCCAACATTGGTTGTGTTTAAACCACATAATCTTTTTAAATAACAGACCCCCTGGGAATCAAACAAATATTAAAACAGTATATTTAAAAAACAGATGAAGCTACTGTACAATGCCATGAACTCTTAAATACTCATATGTTTAACTATGGATAGCAGCATTGCTACAGTAGGTGTTGACGCTGTCTGAGAAACGCTGTCTCTCTGACTCAGCACACTGCATTTCTCGATCAGATCTGACCCCAGTGGACTAAAACCTGTTCCCACTTTTTATTCCCCACAGTAAAGTGCTGTTTACACTTATTAAAAGGTGGAAAATGTTCTATATGCCTCATGCAATTCCTCTAAGTGTCTGAGATAAGCTGAGAGCCCGTTTACGATAAAAATGAGTCACATGGTTGAGTTCATGTTGTGGTTAAGCATCTAGAGAGCACGACAGAACTGCATACACTCACATAATACAGGAAAAGCTTCATAGCAATGTCTTAAGGGGAGGAATAAAGCAGTGTTCGGATAATTATTGATTGATAATGCAGTGATGTTATAATGTAAACTGTAAATACTATGCAAACTAGAATTGGTGATTAAAAATCGATTTCTAAAATTTCTAAATGTTAATATTGTTAATGTTAATATTACACATTTCTTAACTTATGTTAAAATAATTATGTTTCTTAAAAAAAAATATATGTATATATGTCTGCCTTCCAGAATAAACTTCCATAATAAAAAAAAATAAATAAAAAAAAAATAAAACTAATGATCTTTTATTATTATTGCGCTTTTTCAAATTATCTTGCATAAAAATAATTATTTTCTTATATAATAATAAAAAGATAAATCTACCTGTTAGAATAAGCTTCAATAATAATAATAATAATAATAATAATAATAACAACAACAACAATAATAATAATAACAACAACAATAATAATAAGTAGTACCTTTTTAATTATGTTGCACTTAAAATTCTTCTGTTTCTTAAATAATAATAAAAAAATTATCTACCAGTCAGAATAAGTTTTAATAATAATAATAATAATAATAATAATAATAATTGTTATTATTATTATATTTTGTACTTTATGTTGCATAAAATAAAATACTATTTTTATAGACAACAATACAAAAGTATATGCCTAAGTTTCACAATGAGCTTCAGTAATAATAATAATACTTATTTTTCTTAAATATAATAATAATAATAATAATAATAATAATAATAATAATTAGAAAAAAGTATTTTGTGCAATGTAATAAAAAATAACA
>JAQMYG010000037.1:5207337-5221443 GCA_030014215.1 Clariallabes teugelsi | reverse complement strand
GACCAGGTGTTCTACAGAGCGCCACAGGAGATCTTTTCTCCCAATGGCCATTAAACTGTATAACTCATCTCTGTAACACTTTCACTAAGGAATAGGGACTGTCAGTAGTTAATGCTCAATAATACTTTCGGACACTACTGTTCCCACAACTCAAGATAGGTTCCAAGTCCAAGTGCAATATCTTATCAGTACATTTGTGCAATATTATTTTCTATTAACTTATACTACATTTCAAGTGCAATATCAGTATACAGATTCTATTTTTAGTGCAACATGTAAAAAGTGTGCTATATTTAATTCCCCTCTGGGATTAATAAAGTTCTTTGAATCTTGAATCTTTATTGAAAAATTATGTTTTGACATTTTAAGAATAATTTGCAAGTGTAAACACAGAACATGTGGATAGATTGAAGAGCCGCAGACGAGCAGTGAAAGAGCCGCAAGCGGCTCGCGAGCCGCGGGTTCGCCACCCCTGGCCTAGTTTATTGAAACTATTGGCTGGGAAGCCTCGACACATAAATCTTTTCATCACTAGTGTTTTTCGAGATGAGTTGTACGTATACACCGTCTGCTCTGCATCACCTTTTGATCTAAAACCAAAATGTCTTAATTGTATAGCAAAAACAACAGAAGCTGGGTTGCTGTTCCAGTACTGTCGGATTGATCTGTAGTTCACGTGTCTGTGATTGGAGAAATATGGATTGCTTATGAGTGTAACACTATTATTCCTGTGTTTTAGTAAACAATGTGACTGTAATCTTTATTTACAATAAAGAAATGTACTGTACTACACAGTAACACATAACCCAGTATATTTTCCTTAAGTGAGTTTCCGCAGTCAAAGCACGATTACCCACAATTCCGCAGCGTGCGAGAGAGAAAAACCATTGTCTCAGTTGTGATCAGGTGACACTCGGAGTTAAAACTAGAAGCGGATGCGTGATACATAATACTCTGTATTTGTATATCAAGCCTCATTCGGTTATATCAAACCGGGTTACTCACAATCCGAGGTTCCGCTGTAATACAGTTAAATCTTGGATTGCAAGCATAGTTCGTTCCAGAAGTGTGCTTTATATCAAAGCACTCGTATATCAAGGAAACGTTGCCGATAAGAAAGAAAGTCAAACTCAAGGCAAACTGATTTCTCCACAACTCAAAAATATTCATATAAAAATAATGAATACAAAATAAAAAAAAAATTTTATCGTTATTGTCCTGTGCTGTGGATTGTAAGGTCTCCAAACACCACAACAGCTCAACAAGCTTACATCTTTCAGTAGCGTTAACACCACGGTAGAAGTACGGTAGAAGTACACTCATTCAAATGATTTAAAATAATTTATTAGACTTAGAATTTGATCTGTCTTTATAGAGTTTAATGAAGCAAACAAAAACAGCCAGAATATTTAAATGTGTTTCATTATGATGACACCTGGACTCAATTACAGCCACATACACACACACACACACACACACACACACAACATGCAGTTTATAAAGAACATGGTGCATTATTCCTCTGTTGATATCCTGATTGTTTGATCCTGTTTGTAGTTTCACGATTTTTGACTCCATCCTGTCCTGGTTAATGGTGTTTAAATTATCTGACATTTGCCTGTTTCTCATTACTGATTCTGATTCATCTGCTTGTTTTGATTCACTTTTGGGATGCTGGACATAAAATGTCAAAGAACACGATTAATTTCCATCTTATCAAATGCCATTCAACTGATCACAAAATTTTCGAATAGTCGATCTGGGAGTAACGATGAGAAGTGATGAATTGAGAATATACAGGAGAGCTCAGTTAAGACTAGACCACAGTCATTACACAGCAGATGGAGGCCATGCGGAGGCCACACACAGAATAAGGAAAGCACAGAATCCAGATTTATTCAATGATACATAATAGAACAGACGACATTTTATTTAAGGAACATTTGTCTTTTAAGTGAATGAATTTATTGCCTGGGCCAGAAACCGAAAACAGCATGCATTAAGCAAGGAAAGCAAATTTCTGGATTTATTTTTAATTTTCTCTAATATTTATTACAAATATGGAACAATCATTAAGATTTAATTCATGTCAGTGTGATTGTTATAACCGTCATTGTTTACTTACTCTCACATGACCTTGATTGTGTTTTTCTTCCTTTCTTGGCCTTGGGTTCATGTGTGACATCTAAGGATAAAAATAGGTGGCCTGCAGTTTATATTTGGATTTCATTGTCCCGGCTGTAGTGGCGGTTCTACATTGAATTACTCCCCGGGACGAGACTCCCTCTCCCACTTCCCACAGCTTCTGTGCACGGCACCTTCAGCCAGCAGGTTCAGTTCAGTTCAGCCTTTATTCATCACACATACATTACTGCACAATGAAATTCTTTATTCTTCGCATATCCCAGCTTCTTGTTAGTAGGCAGGGGTCAGAGCGCAGGGTTTTACGGCGCCTTGCCTGTTGGTTAAGGGCCTTGCTCAGGGGCCCAACCGCGGCAGAGCTGGGGCTCGAACCGCCGATCCTCCGAGCCGTATCTCAGGAAAGGGGTAAAAGAGTGGTTCTGGGAGCATGAGAAATCCTTTTCTCACATGAACCGGACACCACCAGCTGTGATCAAAGCTACTATAAAAGGAGCTTAGCGTCATAGTCCGTGACTTTCATAGTCACACACTATGATCCTGCGTGACTTTTTCTTTGTCCAGACAGTGTTGATAATCAGGGAAGGCAATATGACATGGGCTTGTTTTCCGCCTTTATTTTGGTTATTCATGTTGAAAGTCTGTGCGAGACCAGATGTTTCCTTCCACAAGTGACTGTACGAGCCTGTGTTCATGACATCTCAGATCCATTATGGAACAACAATGAATAAAGTCTGATTTGTTTATCAGAGTCCCAGTAATTGTATAAACAATTCAAATGTAGTTGTTGAGGTTTCATATGTAACATTTATTTAGAATTTGAATGCTGGATATTTGAATAGATTAATAATTGTCTATTTCAATAAGTTTTAATATCTCAACATTTGTTTCACAGCCCCCTCTAGTGGACATATAATTTTTAAAGCTTATCCCTACAGCATGTATAGACACTGAGTTATAAGCATATCTGTAATTATAAGCAGGTGTGCCTACTGCAACATCCCTGTAAGAGTGCAGGAAATTGGACAGAGGATACAATCTGACAGATTTATACAGAAATATACTGTACATCTACGTCATGGTGGAGCCGGAGTCCTGGTCAACACTGGACAGGAGGTGGGAAAACACCCTGGATAGGAAACTCCAGGTCATGACAGGGCACCATGACCACACACTCACACATCTGTTCATATCTGGGAGATGTTTTTAGGAGTTTGGAGGAAACCTGGGAACCCAGAGGAAACCAACACTAAGGTTACTGTCTGTACCACTAGCATCACAGCTATAATAATAATAATAATAATACTTCATTTAATTTATTAAGACTGTTGGGATAGGAACCTGTATACAGGATAAAGTGGTATAGACATTGAATGAGTTATATAGGATATATAATGTATATTTCTATATTTTATATTTTCTTACTTTTTTTTTCTAGTGCAATTTTCCTCTTCTTACCTTCACATCCTATTTCTTCTTTCCTTTTTTTTTAGGTCACGGACAGTCGTACATTTCACCGGGTATCATACTGTGTACGGTTGTGTCCATGACAAATAAAATGTTAATAATAATAATAATAATAATAATAATAATAATAACAAGGGTAACAAGTTTTGACCTATTTAAAAGAATGGGAGTTCTGTTTACGGATTATGATGCACATTTTTTCACCCCATCCTGAGATTTTTGCCCCAGACAACACACATATCTTCGGTTTTCTTTCTGCTGTTTTTATTTTTTCTTCTTTGTTGTTCTGTTATTAGAAGAATGCTCATATTGTGTCTTTGTGCCATGAAGTCCAGGGTCAGGATTACAGAAAGCCTTTGTTTATCTCCACTGGTCTACCTTCTTAACTAATAATACATCTTTGTAGAATTCATACACTGTGTGTGTCTTACATTGTCCTTAGAATGTACAGTATAAACATCTATTTGTTACAGGAGATGAACTCCATCTGATAATAAACTGCACATTACCAAATAAAAATCCCATAAACATGACCTTGAGCTACTCTCACTCTTATGCTCATGAGAAAATAAATTATTTGCAAGAAAAAGATGGAAGGGTGTTTTTTCCCCCCCAAAAGATCAATGAGGATGATTTTTCTCTGCACAGGGAACGAAATGTGGTTAAAATGACTCAACACAGTGATCTGTCTGCCGTTCAAGAATCCCACATCACACAAAAACACCAAATGTAGAATATTTCTAACGTGGGTGCAAGGTGTGTCAGATTTCAGCAGTGTCACCTCACACCTCCAGGGTTGGGGTTTGAATCCCACCTCTGGTCTTTGTGTGGGTGTGGGTGGAGTTTGTATCAACTGATTGTGTGTGTGTGTGTGTGTGTGTGTTTCCTGCAATGGATTTGCACCCATTCAGAGTTTCCTCCACCTGGCTCAAAGCCGCCATCGACTCTATACAGAAATAAGTGTTAAATACAAAAAAAGAAAAAAAAAATTGCCATTATTCCTGTGAGAGGTAGCTGTTGTGGGCTTTCTTGGTGTCACAGTAGGACACTGCTATTGTTAGCACTGTTACAAAGATGTGTGATAAGACACATAATCAAAAATCTCAGAGACAATGGACAGCTAAGTTTCTTTTCTTGTTCCCCTTTCTGTCAGCGACCTTCATTGTTGTATACTGCGGCCCTAAAGTGCAAAACACTTCACCAGACCAAAAACATTTTTACATATTTATTATACAGAAGGAGATTTTGATGAAAATGCTAGAATCCAACAACGTCCCAGAATGCAATGCAGAAAAATACTGTAGTTGCATTGAGTTTCATGTGCGCAGAGACTCGGTTTTAGTATTGAATCTGTGAGATGACAAGCATGCTGGTCTCAGTGGTGGTATTACAATAAAAGTTATAGTTTTGTAAGCTGCTCTGTTAAATCCCACTGCACCTTTATTAGCAGGTCGTCGAACAGCATTGTGGGTAGTATAGCTTAATACAGTCAAATACAGTATTTAAAACTCATAAATGTGACTGATTGTAATCATCATCATTATTATTATTATTATTAGTGGCACAGTGGTGTAGTGGTTAGCACTGGTGCCTTGCAACTCTGGGGTGTGGGTTTGATTCCCGCCTCGGGGTCTGTGTGCATGGAGTTTGCATGTTCTCCCTTCAAGTTTGCATGTTTCCTCTGTGTATTCTGGTTTCCTCCCACAGTCCAAAGAATGTACACTAGATTAATGCTCACTGGCGTTCCCAAATTGCCTGTAATGTGTGAATGTTGACTGGAGGTCCAACCATGGTCAAAAAAATGGGAATAAATACAATGGTCACCACTGGACTCCATGATCATCAATGGGTGGATATTATTATTATTATTAAAATTAAAATTAAAATTTTATTATGTCACATACACAGTCATACACAGTACGATATGCAGTGAAATACTTATACAACCGCCTGTGACCTTAAAAACAAGATTATCAATAAGAAATAAAGTATTGAATAGAAAAAGAATAAACTATAGAAGAACTTTAGCTGTAGCTTATAGAAGATAAGAACAAAATATAAAATATAAAAACATAAAAAGATATTTTAAAAAAAACATAGCTGTACAAAATATAGATGATTTGGCTGAACAAATATCGAAAATACAGAAACTGTTGTGGAAATTGACTTAGAATTTAAATAGAAATGTCCAGGGAGTGTGCAAATATTCATTCATGTAAAGATGTATTGACCAAAATGTGTGCAAAAATTTACAAAAATGAAATAGAAATGTCCAGGGTGTGTGCAATGTGCATGTGCGTGATTGTGTAATGTCCATAAACTGTCCATATCATCATCATCATCATCATCATCATTATTTGTTGTAGTAGTCAAAAACTTCATATGTTTATGAAGAAAATAAAATTTGCGAATCGACTCCTTCAATGAATCGGCTCAATGAATCGACTCCTCAGTTCTCCACCCGCGCGCGCAGTTTGTACAGGGGTATATAACAGCAGGCATGGCGCGTGCTGTGACAGTTTAGTCCGATGATGGGTTTTAGAGGAGATCAAACACTGCTTTTAGCTTTAATCTGGACCACATGTTCCAGCCTCACACTCGGGAATCATGGGTTAAAGGCGAGGATCAGAGTGAAGAGAGAAAGTAAGATATATATACAGTTATATATATAAAACTCCATTAATGCGTTTACTCTATCATTACTCTATCTTTACTCATTACTATTTAACGTCATAGTACTTACAGCAACCTCTTATTATTAGTGTTATTATTAATTCCAGACTGGATTAATGATCAGAGAGTGTGTATGTCAGTTTGGGAGGAAGTTATTACACTGTATATACATTGTGTGTAAACACAAACCTTTTGATGTAGACACAACACTTTGAAGTGTAACTTTTTAACCATGCCATATGAGAGATTGTAGATTCATTTTAAAACGTTCAGATTATCTCTCAGGAATCTTATGACAAACACGAGTATGTAAAAGTTAGTTGTAAATAGAGACATTTATTATTTATTTATTTATTTATTTATTTATTTATTTGGGATGATTTAAGTGTATCACTTTTGGTGCCTCACCTTTAGCTTTCCAAAAACATTAATGAGATAGATGACTGAGTGAGATGTAGATCACACTGGGTAAGGATATATGCAATTCCGCACGTTTTATATATATATAGCTATATATTCGGATATATCTAACATCATATTACTTCCTGCAACCTCTTATTATTAGTGGCATTATTAATTCCAGACTGAGTTTATGATCACAGAGTGTGTATGTCAGATTGGGCATTTTTAACCATGCCGAATGAGAGATTGTAGATTTATTTAAAAACTTTAGATTATCTCTCAGGAATCTTATGACAAATCAAATTAATAAAAAGGTAAGTGTGTATTGAGATTCAATCTGCCCCTTCCTCCATGCGGGTCTCCTCTAGAGCAGTGATGTTTTGAGTCGAAAGTTGAAAGTCCGTGTAACAAAGAGAAAATTTATATTTTCTCTTTGTTATGTCATGCAAGTATTACATCACGGCCCTGTTCAAATTTTGATTTGTCGTAAGGCTTTGAAAAAATTTTCCCAGAGAGTAGCTCCAGCTTAATTAATGCACTTGGTGTAATGAGTTATTGAGAAGTTTCACATACAGTATGTATATTTAAGAGAATATACAGTATGTATGTAATCATTGATTTGGTGGATTTTCTGTAAAGAGCTGGTCATTTATTATTTATTGCAGTCTCCAGTGTCTGAAGTTAAGTTTCAGGACGGAGCAGGTAACTCATTACAAGGTGTATTTTTAATTATTAATATTGTGAGAGAGTTCAAACAAAGGCTGACTATGGGAAAAATAAATCAATAATAATTGAATGTGATTTATGAGGCATAAAACTTGTTTGATATTTTAAATGATGTTCTTTGATGTTCTAACGGTTTGGTTGCATAACACTACCCCGGGGTTAATAATTTTCTTTTATTATTAATTTCTTTTACAATACACAGTATTGTATTGTTCGACCGTTATGAAACTTTGGCCTTGGAGTACAGATGTGTGTGTGTCCTTATCTATAGCGATTAAACACCACACACACAGTACCGGCGCAAACACCGCTGCTTTCTGTGAGTTATCAGTCTTGTCCTGCCAGAGAATTTAGAGAGATTATGATGGTGGTATGTGTCTGTCGGGAGGAATTTATGCCACACTGATGTGCATTCTGTTAAGCAGAAGAAATGTGAAACGCTATGCGTTGAATTTCAGTGAAGGACAAAAGCATCACTGTTTGGGCTGCAATACAGTACAAAGTCCAGGACCTTGCTTGACTTCAGGCACAGTGTGGTGATGAGACTCTTAGCCGCAGTAAAATATTTGAATGATGCAAACATTTTAAAAATGGCACGGAGGTGGTTTGGAGCCCACTGCATTAATCCCTTTGACCATTCTGCGTCCTGTTTTTGCATGACCTCATGCTGCCCACCTCACCTCTTGCACCTTACAGTAATTACATTACAATAAACATCCCCCGTTTTGTCCTGACCTCTCTCCGAGCTATTTCCACATTTATGTTTGGTCTATTAAAGGAGTTCCTGGGAGGCCAGGGTTTCAGACGTGCCTCAGACAGGCAGTCTGATCATGAGTGCATTCGTGTAGCATTAATTATTTAGATTATACAGAGAAATAAACTGTGTTCTGTTATTCTGTGCAATCTTAAGTCCTGGTTTGATCTTAACGCCCCTTGTAGAAATGTGTTTGTGCTTGTAGAGAAACATGATATGCGGCACAAGGTACTGCATACTACTGCACGGTTTCTTGGCTGTGCTTGTGCCAAATTTAAATCATCACTCAGTGTAGTACAGAATAGTAATACAGAAGGTTTACGCTTCATCTTGTCATGTGTGTATCACTCAGCCTGGTCTGTGTGGTCTGTTTGGAGTTTTTCCTGTTCTGAGGGTTTCCTCCGGGTTCTCCGGGTTCCTATAAGCTCTCAAATCATTCCTGCAGAGGGATTCACTCATACAACGATAAATTACCCCAAGGAATAAATGTGTGTTTGTTTGTGTGAGTGTGTATGTGTGTGTGCTGCCTTGTGATGGACTGACATCTCTATTCCAGCTGTGAACTCAGTTTTTCCAAGAAACTGAAGACTTACCACCGCCCAGATCAGGAGAAAATGCGTACTGAAGATAAGAATTTTATTGTAGAACAAATCCCCTTTCCATAGACCTTTGCTCTGACATTTGCTTCAATTACTGTACATCATAGAGTCAAGCCACAAGCAGCAAAAAAAAAGTATTTTTATGTGTATAGTGTTACATGAATTTGACTCTCTCTCTCTCTCTCTCTCTCTCTCTCTCAGATGGAACATCTCTCAGTTTTGGAGAACGCATGGATAACCTGAAGCTGGTCCCTGTGTCTCACAGTAAAACCATCTACGCAGGAGGTCCAGATGGCCTCTACATGTTAAATCCAGGAGAACATCCAACACTCAAGAAGGTAAACAGTTTCCCCGGCATCTCTTTACACTATCACACTCATAACATTTACTAATATTAATACGCAGAAGGACGACTTTTGGATGGATTTTCCCAAAAGCACATTAAACACCTGACCTGCCGGGGGGCGTCCCGTTTCTGCTTCACTTGAACTCACTCTAGTTCTTGTATCACTTTGGGTTTAGACATTGATGCAGTAGGCAAGCTGACACAGGAAACCAGCAGTACTACAAGAAAAAAACGACTATATTAAACCTCTAGACTCATAACACATGATGTATAACTACAGCTTTATTTCCTGAGGATATTAAATAACGTGTTCTGCTTTCTCGGTAGGTTGACGTGCCGATATCTGTACCAGAATGCCTGTCTACTGTAAGTTTCACACATTATATTAAGTGTACAGATCATTCCTATTTTAAAATCTTTTCTGTAATGTAATATAAGCTGGTTATTACTATACTAAGACAATATTTACTGTCAGATGATCAGATGATGTTTTAATGATGTAAAACATCTGGGCAGTATACAAAGGGCATCCAAATTAAAACAGGGCCTCTGGTAAATAAAGACATAAAAGCAATCAACATCTACAGAAGACATGAAGCACAGTATGGTGATGATAGTCCCAACCACAGTAAAACATTTGAATGGTGCAAATGTTTTAAAGAAGGCTGTATATCTGTGAACGATGATCCCAGCTGAGGTGGCTCAGAGCTCAGAGAATCGAACACATGAGCTCTGAAAATCGACCCATAACTTGTCATCAATTTGCGGAATAAGACACGTGTGGAAACTGTACACACAGTCATTGACCAATACCACTTGCACATTCATTCTGCACAAGCAAAAGTCCCGGTTTGACTTGAACAATTACTTATTTACTTAGTTAATTACTTAGAGACTTTTACAAATGGTTGGGAGTTATTGCCACACCCATACAGTCCTGACCCCTGGGATAAGTGCATTATATTATTATAGAGGAATATATAGAGAAATAAAGGGAATTACTTTCATAACTGTTATTCTGCACAACCAAAAGTCCCAGATTGACTTGAACGCATCTCATAGTTTGTTAATTACTTAGTGACTTTTAGAAAGGGCTGACACTGTTAAAGTGTTAAGTGTTAAATAAACGTCTACCATATCAATAATTAGATGTTTTGTTTTCAATTTTATAACAGTTATTGTAGAAATTAAAATAAAACAATAAATTAAGAATTAAGAATTCGAATGAGGCCAGTGATGGTAAACATCTGTGATTTGACTTGCTGCTGGAACTCTTGTCAGATCTGACCAATCAGAACAGACCATTCAGCCATGTGGTATACAGTAGTGTGTTGTCAAACAACATCTGTATGCTTATTATATAAGAAAAGAAGCTGGATAGTTTATAGATAGATAGTCAGACAGACAGACTTTATTGACCCCATGAGGGAAATAATGGAAAATGTATTTAGTCTTAAACCCATCTGAAATTTTGATGGGTTTGCAAATATGACTCATGGTCATATTTTTGTCTAAATGTCGACTCTGGTGTTCAGAGAAGTTCTGCCCTGCTGTGGCTAAACTGTTGAGCAAGCTTTACTTGAATAAACTCCCCTTATTTCCTAACTAAAGCTTGTCACTGTGCGCTGTACCAGGTTACGCTGCGTGCGAGTCCAACCCGCCTAACACCCTGGAGCAGAGAAAAACATTTACTGTATGATTTTAATCAGAGTTAAAGCATTTTGATCAGTTGTTAAACTCCAGCCAGACGGCCCTCTTCTCTGGAAATGAACAACATCTGGTCTGAATTCTACAGTACGGTGTAAAAGTCTCGAGCCAGTCCTCGTTTGTTCGTATAAATGGAAATTGAATTAAATTATGTAGATTAAATTAAAGAAATGTTTTACTGCAAAGTGCCTGAGGGTATAATTTAAAAACTGGTTGTTTATGTCCGGCCTGATCATCTGTCATCATCTGTTTCTCATTGGTCCATACCTTAAGTAAGATGTCTTTTATGGACGCCAAATATGATTTTTTTTTTAAATGGTCGGGGCTCAAGACTTTTGCACAGTACTGTAAAGGAGACCAAAGAAAGGTATTTTTGTTAGGTGTTTACATCTTTTTATTGAATTTCAGGGTTGTGCATACAATATCTCTCTGTTGAAAGAGGGGAGGAACGGAAATCCACTGTTCATGTGTGGAACCAGAGGTGACGGCACAAAGTGCTGTGATGTGGTATGTTTCTGATTCTCGCTTCAAAATCTCATGATGATGCAGGACATAGTGGTGCCGGTCCTTAGACCTACCCGAGGCTTACTGCATTTAATATAAAGTTCATTTTAAACAAATGAAAAAGTCTATTTAATTGTTTATAATATTCCAAATGATATCTTTTGTCATGCCAGAACTCACAGCACCGTTCCGCAGGCTGCTTCGATCTGAATAATCCAACACATATCACACAGCCGTCCTTGCATGTTGGTAAGAAACCTGCATCTATTCACAGGTCAAGCTGCTTATTCTCGCTTCATTCATCACTGTAACCTACAGTGTTGAATACATGTGCATTCAGCTTCAGATTTATTTCCACTCTTATCATATTATACGATAAAACTTTTATACGCTTTATACTGTAGTCATATGATAGTCATCATGTCATCACCCTGACCTGATCCCGCCGTGACCATGTGGAGAGATTCTGTTTTGATCAATGTGCTCAGATTCCCATCTCAAACATTACAAGACCTTTATTTTTTACAAAAGCAGACAAGCATGGATTTTCAATTTCCCTTTCTAATAATAATAATCTCTTTTAATAACCTAAGCTAGTTGCAGTGGACACCTGTCTGTTCAAGCACATGCTATGGTCAGAAATGTGCCCAGTATTTTTACCCTGGCACACAAAGGCAGTTTACATCCTGTTTAAAAAGTTAGTGTATAACTTCTGGAAGCTAATCGGAAGCTTTAAGAGTTTAAGAGGTGAACTGAGCTGTGGGAAAAGGAAGTGCATGGAGGAAAGAGATTAAAGTGGCATTCAACAAAGACCTGAACAACATCTAATAAAGGTGCACCAGTAGATACAGTGACAGATGTAAGACTTGGTGAGGAAACATTAAGGCATTGTGCTTGTTATCTGAGCTTTCTGTTTATTAGAATGAATGTTTAACCCACAGGCCAGAGGTTATTTCCATTTGTGTGGGAATAAATAAGATGATATAAAAAAAAAAAAGATGGATGAGAGACTGAATAGTACCTGACATATTATTTTCATATTACTGTTTCCAAATCTTTCATCACAGGAGGGCTGGATAAGGACGAGGTTACTGTGCTTAGGCTGATTTAATAATAATTCTAATTATTATTTATAATCAACAGCTAGAAATGCTTTAGACGCTGCAAAGTTGTTGGAATTATTTAGAAATTTAAAACTCTCACCTGTCAGCCAATCAGGTCACAAAGTTAGGGGAAGTGAGCAAACTAAATATGTAGGACAGTGCTGATAAAAAATAGGCTCGTTAGTGAACAAATATCATGTGCTAGAATAATAAACAAGAACCGTTCGGTCAAACCGGTACTTATGATGAGGTAAGAACTGATTGATGTTTACAGAAAAAGTACAGTGATGAGGCTCTTAGTAAAACATTTGAACAGTGCAAACATTTTAAAGAAGGCTGTACAGTATGTCCTTGAATGACGATCGCGGCTGAGGCGGCCCACTGCAGTTGTTCCTGTGAACATTCGGTGTGGAACATCTGATCCTTGAAAACTTACAGATAGCGTGTTGTCAAATTGCGGGCCAGACGCATCTGTCTGTGGGAGCTGTACACACAATCTTTCACCAACACCACTTTGCACATTACAGGAACTCGCCTGGGAGTTATTACCACATCCCCCGTACAGTCCTGACCTCGCTCCAAACCATTTCCACATGTTTGGGCCATTAAAGGAGTTCCTGGGAGGCCAGGCATGAAGCAGGAAATCTGATCATGGCTCCGGTGTACTGAGAAAACGTTTTACCCTGATGGTGTCCAAGCACTAGTGAAACACTGGGATAAGTGCATTAGTGTAGCAGGAGATTATATAGAGAAATAAAGGGAGTTTTTGCTTATTTTGCACAATCAAAAGTCCCAGTTTGACGTGAACAACCCTAACAAATATAGATTGACTGAATGCAAAAACATACATTGGCAGGATTTTAAAACACATAAATAAAAACGCCTTGAGCTAAATTTACACGGATATCGCCCTTGAGATATTACCCCATATTTGCTTATATTGCAATTTCTACAACTTAATAATAAATAATAACTCATTCTTAGGGAATATTTAATAATGAGTAATTATGTCAGCGCATGTTAACCATTGCAGTGTGTTACCTGTTTGAGTTTTGGCACATGGCTGGTGAATTCTGAGTGTGTGTCATACACTGTGTCTAATATATATGTGTGTGTTGTGTGTATTCCAGGTGATTCTCTATATTACACAGTCTCTACCAGAAGCAACACTATGCCAGGCCTCTACAGATATTCCATGGGCAAATACACCTGGCCACCGGTGAGAGCGACCGGTGAGACAGACACGCTGCATGCAGTAAACTATTCTTACTAGACAGTTGTAAAGAACCAGACTCAGGAGAGGCGTTTCGGATCCATGTGCAGAGTTTATTCAATCACAGTCTGAACATTTTAGTGGTTAAGTATGCAGTGTTATTGGCATCAGTTAAAACACAAAGGAAATCTAAATATAAGTCGAAAATGGTAGCAAAATCAGAAATGCACAGAAATAATAATCAGGGAAAATACAGCTCAAACGGATCAATGGTAAGACTTCTCAATTAGTAACAGGAATCTCTGCCCTTATATGCTGAGCAAAGAAGGACGTGGACGGTAAACAGGAACTGAACAGCTGACAAAAATTCAGGAAACACTGACCATTATTGCGTGTGTGTGTGGTTTGTGTGTGGGTGTGTGTGATGGGTGGTTGTGGTGTAGGGGGACCAGGAGGATATTTAAATATTATAT
>JAQMYG010000037.1:5196825-5207237 GCA_030014215.1 Clariallabes teugelsi | reverse complement strand
TTTATTATTTTTTAATCAAAAGCCAGAAGAACAAACAGAAATAAAATAAAATTAATGTAGTGACTAACAATAAAAACAGCTTTCATTTGAATGTATTAATGAAATTATCCAAGCTAATTCATAATAAATAATTATGCACAAACAACAAATATTAATAGCAGGACACTATATATATATATATATATATATATATATATATAGATAGATAGATAGATAGATAGATAGATAGATATAAAATGTAGATATTTAAAATGTTTCTTTATTATCTTTAACATTATACTAATGTACAGTACTTACCTTAAATATCACTTATACTTTTAATATAAAAATATAGCTTATACATAAATAATGCCTAAGAGTTCTGGTTTATTATTAATATTAGAGTAGTAAGACTCAGTGAATCATTTCTACTTCTGTATATTACAGTAATTTGTTTATGCAATCTAATTCACAGTAATTGCTTTCCTCTCTAATAAACAAGCGACAGATGGAGAAAAAAAAACATCTACAATCTTCTCTTTTTTTGCATCAGACTCATGAGTTCTTTAAGTCATCTCTGTCACAGTGAGATGTGCTAGCCTAGCTCGAATTGTGGTGCTAATTCGCTAACCAGGGCAGTCACCTAATTGATGATGAGCTAAAGAAGATGGAGACAAATTGCCAAGCAGGATGCTAATCACGCCGGTCAGAGATAGCTTATTGACTCGAGACGTGTCCCCCAGGAGGAGTGTGTTTGCACATCAGGTCTCACGTGTCTTGCGCTGATGGATGGCTTGTGCGAGTAGGTTCGATAGTCAGTTGAGAGCTGAGCGAACTTGCTTTATTATGAGTCGAGTGGCAGAAAAACCTTTTTAAAAGGTATCCATGATGAAATCTTGTTGATTTTGTTACTTGTTACTAATAATGTAAGAATTATTAGTCATGTTTTTGTGTGATGTGTGGTTGTAGTATTTCATTATTTA
Organism: Clariallabes teugelsi; assembly: GCA_030014215.1. NCBI lineage: Eukaryota > Metazoa > Chordata > Actinopteri > Siluriformes > Clariidae > Clariallabes > Clariallabes teugelsi. Next base: position 5,206,275 of record JAQMYG010000037.1, on the reverse strand, counting down.
TCAGTAAGACTACAATGTGAAAATACACAGAGGAAGAATTGGGAGCACAGTAGCTATAAACTTAACTTGCCATGCGCCCTCTAGTGGCCGAGGTCTTAAGGTGAAATTTTGTATTCTCTAAGGAAATAATGTAAATGCAGATAATCCGTGCAGGCACTACTGATTGAGTGGTCGTAGTAGCCTTAATGTGGAGCCCCCTAGTGATGGGGAGGAATTGGATACGAATAATTTGGGGAGAAAATCAGGAAAAAATCCAAGAAAAAATATAATAATAATAATAATAATAATAATTTAGTTCTCAAGGCGAAAATTCGTAATGTGGGTGTACGGAGGTACCACTGTATGGATAAATGACTGTTAATCTAAATACAGTACCTAACATTATGAAGATAACAAGAAGAAAACGAAGAAGAAGAAGGAAAGCATTTATGGGGTCCAAGCACTTTTTAAAAATAGCAATTCCAGTATCCAAGAGAAGAGGTAATAAATGAAGACACTTTTTTGGCTCAGTGGTACTACAGTGGAATGCCTTCTAAAATCACATGTCAAATAAATAATATTTATTTTTATTTGTATTTTTTTGGGATTTTTTCCAGATTTTCTCCCTAATTTAGTCATGTCCAGTTCTTCCCAGCATCTTTTCGAACTGCTCACTCACGCACCGTTGGGGGCGGCGTAACACACTCGGAGGACAGCGCTATCTGCTCCTTCAGCGTGCGCGAGCTCACAGACGCCCCTGATTGGCTGTAGAGCCGTGATTAATGTGGGAGACCTATGTACCTCTCATCCCTCCCCTCTGAGAGAGCTCGGCCAATCAGCTCCCTCTAGACCTCCGGCTGTGAGAGGTTATAGCATCACCCGGGAATCGAACCAGCGATCTCCGGATGATGGGGCGAGCACTTTACCACTGCACCACTCTGAGGCAAATAAATGATATTTAATTAAGAAAAAATAAAGCAAACTGGATAGCATCAAAAAAATTACAAATAGCTAACAAAAATTAAAATTCATGCTCCTTGAATAAGAATCTCTCTCCAATAAAGCTAATTATGAAAAGTGATATTTGGTAGCTAATGGCGGAGACTTACGTAGCAAAGTCGCCCTAGCGCATGTCTCACCCATAAAAAGGACTGCTGACATGGAGTGTAAACTTTAACCAGAGCACTTTAGCATCTAAACTTGGAGCTTTGAAAATGCCAACATGAGTGCTGAGTCATGGGAACTCTACCCTCGATCTTTAATACCAGAGCAAAGAATGGAAGGGAAAAGGATTGCTTGTTTAGTGCTGGGGTGTTTCCCAACGTGCTTGAGCGGCTGAAGACGAATGTAAAGTAAAGCTAGCGAGAGACTGGTAGCATGCCCTTTGTGACACAAAACAAGCTAGTCACTTTGTTTCTTACAGGTTTAGAAAAGGTCAGCTAAAAACAGGTTCCCACTTCGGTTCAAAGAATCAAATTCAATTAAATTCAGATTTAATTCATGTCGCACATGATTAGATGTAAACTAAAAGTAAAGTTTAAAAAGGGGAAAAAATACAATGTACAGAAATTTGTGAGCAGGTATTAAATCGTACAAGTTAGTTTTGCGCTATGGTCAATTGAGGGCAGTAGGTGAAATGTATCAAATTTTTAATTTTGGCAAAAAATCATGTTATAAACATTTTAACTACCTGATCATTTAACATTATTGAGAAAGTTTTAATACTAAACATTGTTGTAGCCCTTAAAGCTGAGAGCATTTTAGCCATTATTTATTTTGTTGTTTTTTAATAAACATACAGTATATACTGTAGGGCTCAGGACTGTGCAGCAACGTCCCCAAACACAGCTGAGCAAAAAATTAGAAACTGTGTCACAAAGCCAAAGAAATCGCACAAATACACACAATCACATGTTTTCAGTTGTTTCTATGACCAAATAATAATAATAATAATAATAATAATAATATGTTTAATTTTGAGAGTTCTACAGTTTTGCAACGTCAATCCCATATTCTGGTAGCAGTAAAATGTACATGTTATTAAAGTAATGATAACTTTCGTTCTACCTGACATATCAGAAAACCCAAATGCACAGTTTGATGTCTGAAGCCTCCCCATTAACAAACACCATCAACGGTGTCATATAAGCACATTATCATCATTAACCTATGCTGTGTTGCTGGCACGTATCTGAGTTTTAACTAGCTTTTAAGATAACTCATTAAGCTCAAAAATGTTTAATCTCTAATTTCAGAGCAGAGGTATATAAAAATCCTTGGTAATCAAGCCAGTGAGGCACTGGATGGAAAAGTGTACTCCTTCTTCACTGAACAGAACCAGAACCAGGACGAGGACATGCCCCTTTGGATACCCCGGGTTTCTCAGATCTGCACGGTGAGCAGTGTTGCCAGAAATAATATTTCCACACTTAATTTTTTTTAATAAAGTTCTGATGTTCTAGAGCAGCAGTGAGGATTGAATGAGATCCTGAGACAACATTGGCATCAAAACAACTCAGATAACAGAGACAATGTTACTGTATGTACATGTCTTTCTTTCCTAGTGGAATACTCCTTAATGAAACACTCCTAACCAAAGTTTCAAAACAATGTTGATTTCCCAAAAATTCTTTATGTAATTTGCAACATGTTATGGTCTGATTTCCTTTTCAAAGCCCATTAACTCATCAATGTCATCTGTTCTTGTTAAAGTATGAGTTGGAGAAGGAACTTCTCACTTACAGTAATAAGGAACAAGGGATAATAGATAATTTTCAGTTCTTGTGACATTGTTATTATTTCATGACATTAAACACCGCAGTAGATTTGTTTCATTTCCATTAACCACAAAGGTTTGATAAGCATTGGGTCTTTATTCCTATCCTAAAACTATACTACTGTATATACACATACAGCATGTTGTACAGAAAGTAGTTGAATTTTGTTTGCTGGGTGAAAACCCGTCAACCCGCAGTGCAGATTTATCCTGCAGCTGCTATTTATTCAGCTGCGATTTCTTCTCTAATCTCTATAAAGTCCAGTTCAGCTGTTGATTATATTTCAAGAGCTGTAGAAGTCCAGTTCAAGGCCTTAGGAATACTACACACATGAGAAAAGCTTTGTTCTGCCCAGACAGTGGCTAACTATTGCATCCTTTTGCTCTTAGGCGGATCAAGGTGGCAGTAAATCAGTGCTGCAGTACCGCTGGACGTCCATGCTGACCGCACGGCTGTTTTGTGGAGATGAGAAGAAGGGTCTCACGTATACAGAGCTCCTGGATGTTGCTGTGCTGGAAGACACAAAATGGGAAAGCACCATCATTTACGGCCTCTTCAAAAATGCCTAGTAAGATAATGCACTGGTCAGGTACTCGGTGTTATTTGCATGACTTATATCTGCAGGATATTTCCTGATGACGAGAGTCTGAACATTTCACACACTCATATCTGTCGGATATCTGAACTCAATGCTGTGGCCTTTAAACCTGGTGCTGATATCATAAAAACCTGTCTAGTGACTAATGTCATTCTCAGGGTTTACCAAGTTGCTCACGTCAGTAACAGAAGTAACAGAACAGAACAAAGCTGTTATATTCATGTAGAAGATAAGCTAAATAAATAAATAAATAAATAAATAAATAAAAATCAACCTGTTTGCTTAAAGCATGTTAAACTTGACATTAACCTGAGGCTAGCTAAGGTTACAATGAGGCTCTGCCACTGGAGTAAAAGAACATAGCTAGCTAGCTAATTACATTGAAAAAAATAAAAATTACATATTAGGTTACACAGAAAGCAGTTGTATTTGAATACCAAATCTTTACTAGCTAAATAGCTTGCTAGGTTCCTAGTTACAGTACCTGCTAGCATTAAATAAGCTAAGGCTAGTCACAACTAAACACTACCTGACTAAAGTACTTAGCTAGTTCAAAATATGACTTAAAATTCCTCTCAGGTTAGCTCACGTTAGCCAACTATACAGTAACTAGTGTTACCAGTCTTTTTTTTTTTTTTTTTTTTTTTTAACACACACACAGATCTGTCTGTGCTCTGCCATCATACACCATGTGATATGATCCATAATTGCAAGATTTCTTTCTAAATTGTACAATAAATATGATTTCTCTTCACTAAAGTCAGTACTGCTAGCTCCTGTCAGGCTACCTCTTGATAGCCACCTGTAGCTAGCGCATAGCAGTGACACTTTAGAGGATTGAGTATGAATGTGTATGAATGAGTTGATTTGAGTATAGCCCTTGTTAGCTAGTCAGTTACTGTTAGCTAACTAGCTATATGCTACATTTATAAGATGTCAGTTTTAGCATATATATTAGTGTTAGTATACGTCATTGACGGGATAGTAAAGAGGTTAAGGTTTAAAATAATCTGATCAGCTTTAACTAATTGGTGATATTATTATGTTAGGTTGAAGCCCATGTGCATGTCTGTCTCTCTGCCTAACGTATTAATACAAGAAATATATCTATTTATTTTTAAGGTTGAGTACGAGTACACTCCCTGTTCGGTAACTGAAGCGTGAATCACAGATGAGAAGCAGATCTGAAAAAGATGAAGTTTCGTCTTAAAACGACTAAAGCGTGTTAAAGTTCAGTTATACCACTTCAGCACTGTTATTATAGAAGTGAAAATATGAACTAATCCCAGTAAAAATATTCAGTTTAGCTTTTTTAATTAATATCTATTGGTGCAGGTGTTCGTTTACATTGAGCAAGTATTTATTATATCTGTTTAAAACATCGCTTTTACTCAACACTTTGATTTCACTTATGGTGCAGGTTAAACTTCAGGCAGAAATCCACGTTTCATCGAATTTTGTCAAGCCAGTTTTGCATAATGCTGTGACATAATCTGGCTGGACAGACATACAGACCTACAGACAGACAGACTGTCTGTGAATATACATGCCCATTGGTTAATTTTCAAGATTGAAGACAGAGTTTTATTAATTTTTTGTGAATGTTTTTATTGATTACTGTTTTTTTGCTCTAGCCAAGGACCCCACTAACAGTTTCAGGCAGTGGAACACAGATACTATGATTAAGCCACTAACACACGCATCCGGTTTTAATCAGGAAATAGTTGTTTAGATAGAACAAACTTTGGCAATGATACCCACTGTGCACACTTTGCATAGCAAATAAATTAAATTGTGTTTGAGCCATGAGTCAACATCACATCTCATACAGTATATCTGTTATTAAAGCTGCACGAGGCAGCTGCTGTATGCTTATTGCAGTATATGTGTTGTGATGATGCTAATAATTAACCACAAGTCACTTCTGTTCTGAGAAATGACCAGGACTTTAATTGCTAATTCAGTAATCTTTTCATTTATGGTGCAGGTGGAAGTTACAGAGCTTTCTGATATCTGGAACCTTGTGTTTCCGTCAGCTGTTTCTGTTCTGATCTTTCTATCTCTGTGTCTCTCCCATAGCAACTTGAGTGCCGTATGTGTTTATAAAATGTCCGACATCATCAACGTTTTTGCGAGCAACAGTATCAAAGATAACACTGAGACTTTTTCTTCACCACGTCCTGGAGAGGTGCAGTACCATTCAGTTAAACAGAAATAAATCACATCTTTATCTCTCCCCCTTTCTTAAATGAGTTATAACTATGTTTTACAGTGTGTAGACAACAGTCAAATGTTATCGCCAAACCTGCTAAAGTTTATGGAACATAATCCTGAGATGAGGCAGTGGATTAAACCTGCCCAGGCCCCTCTGTTGTTCAAGCACCATCACTACACACACCTGCAGGTGGACAGAGTGAAGAGCAGCAAGTCAGGAAATAGCCATGATGTTCTCTTTATGGCTCTAGGTGAGTGGGTTTCAGTTCGTCAGAAATGCAATGGTCATACAGAAACTTGACAGTGAACAAGAAATGCATGCCTCGTGTAATATGACTCGATTAAACAAGAAAAGATGTAGATTAGACATTTGACTCTTGGGGAAAAAAGGAGTGCTATGTGTAACTGATATAATAAGGAGGATTAAGAACCAAAAAATGTGACTTGACTGGTGCCAAACAACTGGTAATTCCTATACCATGTAGACCCTAATGTACATGACTCACTCCCTGAATAGCTCTGCTGCTTGTGCTGGATTTCCGTTTCCATTCATGGCATTTGACAGACGCCCTTAACCAGAGCAACTGACAGAAGTGCATTGAACGCTCTATGGAAAACCGTTAGGGAGCGTTTTCTTTCTCTTTTAATCCAAGTACTTAGGTCATTAGATGTCATTTGAAGATAGACAGTAACTTGGCAGTTCACCTGTGTCCCAAAAGAGTCTTGATGCATGCCTTCCTTATGTGTCACTATGTCACTATGTGACATTTCTCACCTGTGATCTGTGCTTTTGTGGATGTAGCAAACTGGAAGTCCTGTTGAGGTTAATATCCGTGATGTGATCATAGGTACAAGGGCGCAGCCTAAATGATGAAGACACAACAGTATGACCCGGAGAGTGATATTGCTTTTATAAAACACTAAAAGATTCCACAAACACCATTTTTAATCAACACATTATGATCTGTTTCTTTACTTAACCAATGGTGCCAATCCATCGCAGGGCACACACCTTCACACACTACGGACAATTTGGGAAAACCTAATCTTCATGTTTTTGGGGAGGAAACCCACCAAGCATGGGGAGAACATGCAAACTTCAGACCGGAGGTGGTACTCAAACCCTCAACGCTGGAGTGCTAACCACTAAGCCACCATGCTTCCTCCATTCAGTTCTATTTTATTCTATTTGTATATTATCACAAGTCAGCTTTACAGAGCTGTACAGTTTCCAAATCTACATTTGAAATCGATACGGTTACCCCCAATGAGTAAGCGAGGGAAGGAAAATGACTTCATGAGAAGATGTAAGGAGGAAACCTTGAGAGGAAGCAACCTCAAAAAGAAACCCATGCTCATCTCTGTGACCCTGGATTATGTGATCATAAGCCTCTTTGTGAAACTATGTACTGTAGAGTGAAAAAGGTGTCTTTGTGATAATTAGGACTTGAGTATGAGCACCAGATTCATTTCTAAAGCCTTGAGTTGAGGACTGAGTCCACATTGTGCTTAGTGATTACAGTCCTCAGTCCTGATTACCATGTCAGATCTGACTCAGTGACGGTTAAAGTTTTGAAATGACTTATCATTCACTTATTATGAGCAGAGCATACCTGAGTCATCAGGCAGAATACTGGATATGCTGACCCATAAATCAGTAAACCAAGTGTAAAATGCTACATTTGTTCCTTGTTCACTAAAAAAAGAAGAAGAGGAAGTTTGGGGTTACGCATTTTGTATAGTTAAAATAGTGTTCTGAGAAACGCATAGGAGGAAAAACAAGTTCTGCTTTTTTTTTTTTTGCTTTGGGTGTAAAGGTGTTTCATCGGGGTCACAGACCTCAGCGTAAGGGGAAATGTGAGCTGTGAGTTCTGCTGATAACTAAACAAGGCATGAAACTTTGACTGACTTTCTTTAAATATCACTTCAGTTAAAAAACTAAAAGCGTTATCCATGTGTAAGAGCACCATGACAAGAAAGATACAATGTTTTACCTGAAATAAAAAAGGTTTTAAAAATGTTTTATCCTGTATACAGTATGTTTGTGTAAACTGTTCTATTGAGTGTGTTTGGATCTACACAAAGATTGAGTTCCTGTGACTTGTATATTTTGCCACAAAAGCAAAGTTCTTCTTAATTACCAACTTTAAATGTAACATTTCAATTGAACTACATCCGTGATACTGGTTGTCAGGAAGCCTGCTCTGAAGGGCTCGCTGCTCTCTTGGTCTGTGGCTTTATAAAGAAAACCTCAATGTCTATAAATGGAAATCAGTGTGAAACTCAAAAGACCTGTCTGCTACAAAGTGTGATTTTCAATTCAATCATTTGATGTTTCAAACATTCATTCATTTACTGACCAGCTTCAGAAATCCTGATCTGAGTTATGGTGGGAAAACTGGGTGTGAGGTGGGAATACACTGAGTGGAATGCCACACATGTTGTTGGTCTTTCAGCTGCTCCCGCATCGCAGGCTCGCCATCTGATTCGCACTACAATTTGGCACACGTTTTACACCAGATGCCCTTCCTGATGCAATCCTAATACTGTATATTTATCCGTGCATAGAACTGGCACTGCATCCAGTGGCATTGGGTGGGAATTGAATCCTGGCCTTGTGCATGGCAGGCGAGAACCCTACCACCGAGCCACACGTTCATAAACATGTTGATTTTGTTTAGTGTGGCCAGTTAAGGATGTTCTTGGGAGAAGAAATGAGAAACCCATAGAGTCTATAGAGTACTATTTACTGTAGGTTGTGTTCTCACCCAGTGTTCTGGAGATATGGGAATAGATATCTGATTAGTAATCCTTAAGGTACCTTAAACGATGAGGTAATGATAGAAGATATCTTAGATGAGAATATACAAGGTTTTTCCAGAAAAAGATCAGCCGTTGCAAATGTAACGAGAACGATTTGTGCGACATCTATGTAACCTGGCAGCCAAGGAGAGTGGACTGAACTGAGCGTGGTTGATCAATGACTGCATCACATTTTGAATTTAGCTTGATCATTCCTCCAAGGAAACTATTCAGATGATTCAGAAGTGCAGTGCAAATAAAAGTGTGGCACAAACACTTGATGGGCGAGAATCTGTTGACATTGATCCACATTTTGGATCCACCTTCTGGAACATGTACGGGCTGCAATCGATAAAGATCTGCGGCTGACATTGCGAGAACCAGAAGCGTAATTAGGAGTTTATTACATGTACAGGGGCTGGATACCTTCTAGACAGATATTGTGTGTACTATAAATAGAAAAGATGTACTCGTCATGATACTATGCCAGCTACAAATAAAGGTACCTTTATTTGTGAGAATGCAAGGTGATAGTTAGATTTGCCAGATAATGCAGTTTATTGAAAGCTCAACAGTCGGACAGCAGGTTTCTCTTGTTTTGTGCTGGATGGCCCCAGTAACACAATCGCTCACTATACCGCTATATATCGCTTTATCCTGTATCTCGGGAGACTTGGGGCACAAGGCGGGGTACACCCTGGACAGGATGCCGATCCATCACAGGGAACACTCTCACACCACAGGCAATCTGTAAACGCCAATTAACCAAATCTACATGTCTTTGGACTGTGGGAGGAAACCCACCAAGCACGGAGAGAACATGCAAATCCCATGCACACAGACCCAGAACCTGAAGTGCAAAGCAACAGTGCTAACCACTACACCACCATGCCACCCTGGCACAGTTAATCGTTCAAAATGTTAAAAACTGAAGTGATTATACAAGGTCTGTTAGTTTTTAAAGTCAAATGAAGACCTATTGATGCCATCACCCAGTGAATCTATTGTGCCATCAGACAGTCATAGATGACCTTCTCTGTCAAAGATTAGCAAAATCAAAGATCATGGTTGTGTGATATA
>JAQMYG010000037.1:5179525-5196725 GCA_030014215.1 Clariallabes teugelsi | reverse complement strand
TATACTTTGTGACTCAACGCATTTCACAGTTTTGCCTTCATCAGCTGTCTCATGATATGCTGCTTTTAGCACTTTTGCCTTAGGATGTGCAATTTTTGAAAAATAATCAACGTCATGTTGGTACCACATGTCAGGTTGCATCACTTGGTCTTTTGATCTCCTTGATCTTTTCTATTCAATTTCCAAGTCAAATCTTTATACCCGCCCCAGCAAACTGAAGCTTTTTTCCTTACTAACAAGTGGTTTTCTTATGAGCACGCAGCTGTTTAGTCTCAATCTTATGAGTGTGTGTGTGTGTGTGTGTGTGTGTGTGTGTATAGAAATGATTATACTGTACTTTAACGATTTAGCATAGCTCTGATTTCTACTGTTGAGATTTTGAATGCTGCAACTTGCTATTTATGCTATTTATGGATTTACAGACCTCAGACATGTTTATTTCCTCAGTCTTTGAGGCTGTTGAAGCCTGTGGATGAAGACAGATATCCAAACCACTAAATATGTGTCCCTCAAGAAATGTAATTTATCTGAAACACTCCAAAGCTTTAAACGTGACACTGATGATATGTAACAACTGTGAAGCTAAAATTAACACACTCATCTGTGTACTTTAACCAGATGAACTTCTTTACACACTTACGGTTGGTTAGCCGTGTGTAACGTGGTTCTCCAGTCAGAGACTAGAGACGATCTGAAGTAACAGAAGAGCAGAACTTTCTCTGGTTCATCATGCGGCAAGGAAGTTATACAGTAGTTTGTACTTTACGGTTGTACTTTACTGCATGAAAATGTTGTTACTTGATTGTAACAGGGAGTCGTGGAGGTGCGTAGCGTTGTCTTTTACAGCTCCTCTAGTTCAATCATGAGCCCAGAATACTGATGTGAAGTTTTCAGGCGTGTTTCTTTTAGGTTCTCTGATTTCCTTCCACTCCCCAAACACGGTTACAGTACGTAGGTGAAATAACTATAAGGGGACAGTCTGTTTTCCCCCCCTTCTCTCTTCTCAAACCTGAAAGTAAAATCTTTTTGTGAATTAAATCATCAAAATTTCCAAAGAGGTAAAAAAAAAAAATCAAACACTAAACCACATGTAAGGGTTGACTAGTGGGGAGGGGGGAGCGGGGGGGGGCAGTATAAAACGCCTGTGGGCGTGCTGTTATAGGAAAATAATCAGTGACATGGCGGAGTTACTCTTATGCACTTCATCCTGGCCTTTCCAATATTAACAGTGTTTCAGAACTCAGCCATCAATGTTTACCCGGCAGAACTGACAGGCTTGTTTTTGTAGTTGTGTAATGTAGTGAAACATTATGAAACATTAATTCCTGTTACAGGGTTTCTCTACCGGTCTCTCTTTTCTCCCTCCAGATTTATGATGGCTGAAACGATGATACTGTAGATATCACTATAAACTATGTCCCAATTCACATTTCTCAGATATCATATGCCATCATGTCTTATTATTTTTACACATTTTTTTATAATGACAAATTTCCTGGAAATTATATTCCTCATTGTTTATTTTAAACTTCATTCTTTGCTTACAAAAAATATGTCTATAGTCCCTAATTCATCTTCTATACCACTTATCCTGTACAGGGACTTTGGGGGGGGTTGGAGCCTATCCCAGGAGACTTAGGCCAAAATTTGGAAATGCCAATTAGCCCAATCTACGTGTTTTTAGACTGTCGGAGGAAACCGGAGAACCCGGAGGAAATCCACCAAGCACAGGGAGAACATGTAAACTCCATATACACAGATCCCGAGGTGGGGATTGGACCCTGAAGGTGCTACTCACTACACCACTGTGCCATTTCTAGACAAAAGTATTAGTCCAATCCTGTTAATTATTGAATTCAGGTGGTTCAATCAGGCCCCTTATCCCCAGTGATGAGCAATCTTAATGCTTCAAGACATCTTGGACAATGCTATGCTTCACTAAACTTTGTGGCAACAGTTTGGATAAGACCCTTATCTGTTCTTTTCTATAAATACATGGTTTGATGAGTTCGGAGTGGAAGAACTTGACTGGTCCTAACACAGAGCCCTGAGATTGTGAGCCAGGCCTTCTCGTCCAAAATCAGCGTCTGGCCTCATAAATACTCTACAGATTGAATTCCCACAAAAACACTCCAAAAACTTGTGGACAGTCTTCCAAGAAGGGTAGAAACTGTTATAGCTGTGAAAGGGGGACTGACTGCATATTGAAGTGTATGTATGTTGGATACAATATCACTGAAGGTTTGGCCAAATACTTGTTTAGACAGTACATGCCTTGACCAACACTGTGGTTTAGCGGTTAAGGCATTGAACTGCTCATTGGAAAGTCACAGGTTCAAACCCCAGCACCACAAAGTTGCAACTCGTTAACCCTTAACTGCTCAGATGTATAATGAGATAAAAAAAAAAGGGCGTCTGCCAAATGCCGTAAATGCAAGTACAAGTTGACTGATTCTAAAGACCCTCACATCTCATGACTGATTTGATGACATAATAAAAGGGTATCATTATATTATTCCACTGTAAGGTCCTAATGGCCAGCTCCATAATAAATAACAATACAGTAAATACTGCAGACATCATTCTGCACATGTGTTTAAGGACTCAAAAGAGGAGTAATTAAAGTTTTGTTTCCTCTCCTTAGAAAATGGCAACGTCCATAAAATCCTGGAACAGAATAACGAGCCCTTCATCATCACAGAGTACGAGGCCATCAACAGGACACACATCACCAGCATGCTGCTCGACCGCGCTACAGTGAGTGACTGAGAAATATCTCTGAGCTGTGGAATGCTGGGAAGATTGCATTTCTCGCATTTTATTCATATCATAAACAGATGAATTTTATTCAGCTTTTGACTTCCGTATTCGTCATAGGAATGTCTCGTTCAGAAGATAAATTTTTTATGACGTTTCTTATTACATGCCCGAGACATGATTCTATTGTTATTATCATCTCATCAAAATACCAGGAACTTGAGATGCTGATTCAGAAAATGTTTAATGCAGGTTTGATTTCTCTTAATGTAATGTTACTTTATGTGTGTTATGTGTGTGTGTGTATGTGTGTGCGTGTTTGGGTTTTTTTTTTTCAGGTGTGCTTTTAAATTTCGATTTCTTTTCCAATTAAACGTGGGTTTATGACCTTTTTATCCACACAGACTGGACGCAAATGACGTGTTTGATAGACTGATGTCTACTTTCAGAATGAGTAGAGCCAGGAGAAGCCACATACTGTAGATTAGCATTGTCTCATTGAACTTAGCATCAATCCGACTTTCGCCTCCAGTCGATCTCTGTGTACGCGTGCCTTGGTGTGTAGGATGATCAGCATTTCCAAACTGTATGTGGGTGTGTGCTTGTGCACGAAGGCGACGGGTTGAGACCCTGCCTTTTGGCTTAACCTCGTGCCCTAGGATAGTCTCCAGTCTCCTGTGACCCTACAGAGGATAAACCCTGTAGATAATGGATGGATGAAGGAATGGATAAATGCATGTACCGGTACATCTTGCAAGACTTCTCTTAGATGCCTCTCATCCCCCTGCAGCACTTCCACATACCTGAACTCTCTGATTGACAGCAGTGGCAGTATGGCCCGTCCAATCCAAAGAGCACGAGGCAGGGGTAGCTTAGAGGTTACGTTGTGAGACTGCTGATCAGAAGATCCACATTTCGAGCCCTTGTGCCAATGAGCTGCCACTGTTGGACCCTTTATCAAGGTTCTTCACCAGATACAATCGGGTGTCAATCTGGCAACCCGGTCCTGTATTCACGGCCCTGAATTCATTACCTTCTTTACCTTACATTACCCAGAGTGCATTATCACGACACACACACAATTGCAAATGTGTTATTTGTTTATCAGCATTTGATCTTTTCCTATTGCATGGCCTGCTGCACACTAAAACAGACTCGTGCAATTCTGTGCTTGTCTTCTACCTGCAGAAAAAGCTTTTCGTGAGCTCCAGCAGCGAGGTGTTCCAGATCGACCTGAATAACTGCAGCGTGTACGGTAACGACTGCGACTCGTGTGTGATGGCCCGAGACCCGTACTGCGGCTGGGACTTGGAGAAGTGTTCAGCTAGCTATAGGTACATGCTGAAACATCACACACGCACACATCGAATTTCTTCACTGTTAAGAGTCATGATGTAGATCATACTAAGCACATATATGTTTATATATGAGTATATATATACAGTATAGGGCTGCAAGGTTGTGGGGTCTATGGCTCAGGGGCTTTACCACATCACACGCAGCACTTGCAGCGCATTGCCGTGCATGTCATAGTTTCAGAAAGGATGTTACATCAGTGCAAAGTGTAAAGTTGAAGCAATATCCCTGAACACAGAGAAGATTTCTCAAACTGGTGCAAGACGAGTTCGTTGTTCCAGTATATTCGTGCTCTTGTGTAACCTGAGCGAGCTCACGTGCACAATTTGCATGAGTTCTCAACAAACAAGAACAATTTCACTTTGCATGTCGAAAAAAAGCAAGCTGTTAATGAAAACGAACTTTGATGACTTGTGAATGTCCTGAAGATGCGTTGCAGGGTTAATAAAGAAGTTTAAAATGGTGCAAGACTCAGTTAGCCCCAAACTGGCCAAAGCAGCGTGTGAAGAAGAACATGCAGTAAAACCACAGCTAGATGCTAGTTCACAGAAATGCCACAAGCGCTGAGTGAAGAGAACAAGTTTGTACACTAATATTTGTTTTGTGTAGCAACAGAGAAGATGGCAATCGGTGTGTAGTATCTCTATAGTTTTACAAGAAAACATAAATGGCCGCTTTTTTGATCTGCCTGATCTTGGGGTCCACACTGTATAAATTATCATAATTCAATGTAAAACATTACCTACTGAGCAAATAAATTGGCAAGTCAAATATTTGGTGAGTCAAATATTAACTCTTCTGTAGAATTAGTTTAATTCAAGTCAAGTCAAGTAGACTTTTATTGTCACTACAGTTCAGTACACAGTGAAACGAAACAACGTTCCTCCAGGACTGAGGCGCTACATACAACATAAATGAACAGAAACTAATGAGCTAACTAAGAAACCTAATTAGCTGGCTAGCTGAGACAAGACAGATTGACATGACAACATAAATGTACGACATAAATTAACCAAAAACCTCTTTTAGAAAAGACAAATACATCATTTTCCACATAGTCTCCTTGCTTTTTAATACACATAGTCTGGCGAAAGCTATCGGATTCCCTTTCCAAAAAATGTTTACAGCTGAGCTGCGAGCCACATGAGAATGCACTGCTGTCTTCACGTCTTCATCAGAAGTGAATCTTCGTCCTCGTAGGGATGCATGCTTTCAGGGGACCAAACAGGTGAAAGTCTGATAGAGCAAGATTAAGACTATAGGGAGGACGCTTTAACACCTCAAAACATGGAGACAGTGTGGGCAGAAGTGTGCGGACAATGTGCATCGTCATGTGAGATCACATCGTCCTCGGATATCAGTCTTCAGCTCTTCAATAAACGTCTCACTGTTACGAGCGCTGTTGATCATTGAACCTTTTTCCTGACGATGTTCCAATACTTCTGGCCCTCGAGATGAGAATCCCAGGAAACTGTAAGCGTTGATGCGTTTTTCAGCTGATGGTTGACTTTTGGACTTTTTCTCAGTTTGAGATTGAGGATGTTTCTGCTCCAGACTCGTGATGAATCCGTGTCTCGTCACCAATCATGATTCTCTTTAAGAAAAAAAAGCACTTTTTTTTGCTCTTCCCTGAATTGTTTCGACACCGGGGACACCCTCAGACCAGAAAAAAATTAAATAATTACATGCATGCCGCTCAGCTTTCTTGCTAATCACAAGTGAAGCGTCCATTTTTGTTCACACTGCAGTTACAAATGAACTGATGTAACATGGTGACACGGGTAGACTGTAGCCTTGAACAGAAAGCGACCGGAGTTACGGATCATTTTTCGCTCACTCTCTGATTCCTGCCTTGTATGTGTGGAGTTTCCGTGTGTACTCCGGAGGAAAGGGTGTTACCCCGCCCAGTGCCCCGGGTCCTCTGGTGGGAATAATATTATTCCATATCACATAATGTTAGAAAAGAATGCAGTATTGTATTGTCTTAGGGGGAGACGTGTTGGTGGGGGACGTAGTTTCATTGCTTTTGATGCGACACCTTTTGCACACTTAGAATTCACACCTTTATTTAAAAATCTCCTTGCACATTTACCACACTTGCTTGCTCATTCTGTCCCTGACACACACACACACACACACACACACAGACACACACTACTCCATTGCAACCCACCCGCATACCTGACTCTAATTAGACTAAAGGCTTCTTCCTAACGCCTACATACACGTATACATACACCTGCGCTAACCTTTATTTGAATCAGAGGGTGTTTGTGGTTTTGCTCAGAGAACATCACCTCCATAAAGACAGAAGACATGATTAATATCCTGTATAGCATCAGCAGGAATTATAGCTTGGGGCGTTGTAATGCGCTACTCTGTTGCATAAGGAATAAAGCATAATAATATGGAAATATTATTATAAAGCAGGAATAACTTAAAGCTAAAGCATGCCGTGTTACGGTTCTCCGTGGAGACTTGATTATTTTACTATTATTTAACAGACAAATCACAATTTTTCTTATTCAGTTGAAGTTACATGTATAGTTGAGGAATGTCTGTGAAACAAGATAGTTCCAGTTCTTACTTACATCATAGCAGCTGGTCCCTCACCACCGGCATCTCTTTCCTCTCTCAGAAATCAAGTCCTGCTGACGCTGGAGACTTCTTCCATAAAATGTCTCCTTACGTGAAACTTCTTATCAGCCATTATGTATAGAAATAGCTTCTTTTTTTTTTTTTTAAATCTTCTGAAAGAGCGGTTACCATGGAAACAATATTGTATTACAACAAGCGCTTTATTCATCATCACCTTCTGACCAATCAGATTTGAGAATTCAAAAGCACTGTGCTGTAATGAGGGATGTAAACCCTCTTTATTCCTCTATATACTATACTGCTACACTAATGCACTTATCCCAGTGTGATCTGAAACGCCGGCCTCCCAGGAACTCCCTTAATGACCCAAATGTGTAGAAATGGCTTGGAGTGAGGTCAGGACTGTACGGGGGATGTGGTAGTAGCTCCTGTAACGTGCGAGTGGTGTTGGTAAATGATTGTATGTACAGTTCACACGGACAGATGCGTCTCTTCCACAAGTTAACGAGAAGTTCGAAAAAAACAAAAAACAGCAGTGTTCTCTTAATCACATCATCACAAGTCCTGGATTGACTCGAACGCCCCTTATAGAATCTTTATAATTGGCTATAAAGGATTCGCAGTTTTTTGAGTGAAATGTGTTTTCCTCTGAAATGTTTATTGGTATCAGATCTAAAGTCTAACTCTTCATGCTCTTTGTTTTCAGGATACAA
Source organism: Clariallabes teugelsi (assembly GCA_030014215.1). Lineage (NCBI taxonomy): Eukaryota > Metazoa > Chordata > Actinopteri > Siluriformes > Clariidae > Clariallabes > Clariallabes teugelsi. The sequence goes on along the minus strand of JAQMYG010000037.1, from coordinate 5,189,301 downwards.
GATGTGATGAATGGAAGCCACACTCTATGTCAAAATGGTACGTCTGTGTGTGTGTTTCCGCTTCATACTTACTTCATGCTTAGTAAATTACACTCTTGCTAAATTCAGGGTGTGTTCAGGACAATAAATGGACGCATCACTCAGCAGAACTGACGTTGCACAATCAGTGTGTAGTTCTGTAGGAATTCCTTGAAACACACCCACAGTCTCCCCTGGAGATCAACTCGAGTGTATGAGCTAAGCGTGAAAAAAACCTAAAACACTCCTATTTCCCTTAACGGATGCTTAGACACCATGAAAACTAAAAAAAATAAATAAAAAGATCTCTCATATAGAGGGCCTTGCAAAAGTATTCATACCCCTTGAACTTTTTCACATTTTCACATTTTATCGTTACCACCACAAACACAAATGTATTTTATTGGGATTTTATGTGAGAGACCAACACAAAATGGCACATAACTGTGAAGTGGAAGGAAAATGATAGAAGGTTTTCAAAATTTGTATTCAGCCCCCTTTACTCCGATACCGCTAACCAAAATCCAGTGGAACCAACTGCCTTCAGAAGTCACCTGATTGGTAAATAGAGTCCACCTGTGTGTAATTTAATCTCAGTATAAATACAGCTGTTCTGTGAAGCCCTCAGAGGTTTGTTAGAGAACATTAGTGAACACATACTGTAGAATCATGAAGCCCAAGGAACACAGCAGAGAGGTCAGGGATAAAGTTGTGGAGAAGTTTAAAGCCGGGTTAGGTTATAAAAAAAATATCTCACGGAGCGCTGATCAATCCATCATCCGGAAATAGAAAGAGTATGGCACGACTGCAAACCTTACCAGGACATGGCCGTCCCCCTAAACTGACAGGCAAGGAGAGCATTAATCAGAGAAGCAGCCAAGAGGCCCATGGTAACGCTGCGGAGATCCACAGCTCTCAGGTGGGACAATCTGTCCTCAGGACAACTATTGTTAACTAACCATTGTTAAAAGAAAGCCATGAGAAGTCCTGTTTGCAGTTTGCGACATGTCATGTGGAGGACACAGCATGTTCCAAACATGTAGAAGAAGGTGCTCTGATCAGACGAGACCAAAATGTAAATGAAAAAACCCTTTGTGGGTGGCGGAAAACTAACACTGTGCATGGTGGTGGTAGCATCGCGTTGTGAGGATGCTTTTCTACAAAAGGTGGTTCTACTCAGGGGGGGGGAGCTGAATACAAATGCACACCATTTCAGATATTTATCTGTAAAAACAATTTTGAAAACCATTTATCATTTTCATTCCACTTCACAATTAATGTATGTGCAAATCTCTAGGGACGCCTAGAATACAGTAAATAAATGCAAACAAGTCGGCCTGTTAATTTAAAGACTAAATGGCACTACGCACTATGGGGAACTGGTTTCCTACACTGAGACTGTTGGCATGAAAAATATTATGAGTAAACAGTCATGTCATGTGACACTACTAGAAGTCATGCGGCATTGGCACAACAAGCAAGATGTCCCTTGGTCATGAGACCGGTACATTATATTATTGCATGGTTGTCAGTTATTGACATTTTGGATTAGACCCTTTTTTTTTTTTTTTTGTCCTCACTTCTGTTCTCATGTCCTTGACTGTCTGTTGTTTCCTTCACAGACCCAAAGACCAGCATGTCCCGGACGTATGGCCGTAAAGTCTCTCCTATCAGAGTGTCTCAAGACTCTAAATTCTACCTCAAATGCCCCATGGAATCCCAGCATGCCTCATACACTTGGGAGCACCAGGACACGCTGATGGCGTGTGTCTCAACTGATCAGGACTGTCTTTTACTGATCGACAGCATGAGCGAGAGCGACGCAGGACTTTATAGATGCATCGCCACAGAGAACGGATATGAGAGAACGATAGTCAGTCAGGAGCTGCAGATGAACGCAGCCTCGGAGACGAGAGCGACTAGTAGCATATTAGCTGTAGCCTGCATTCTGGCTCTGATCTCTGTCATCTGCTAGCAATGTGTGTGTGTTGGTCTTTCAGCTGCTCTCGCCAAGGGGTCGCCACACCGGTCCATCCGGTCCGCACATACAAGCTTGCTCAGATTTTACGCCGGATGCCCTTCCTGACACAACCCTCTCATTTTATCTGGGTTTGGGACCGGCGCTGCTTCCAGTAGCACTGTTTAGATATTTCACAAGCGCTCATCTTCCTGTTCCTGAGTGACCACATCACTCAGCATTTGTTAAACCCGAGCTGCATTACCTGACCCACGAGGCTTGGGAGAGACTGATTAAAAACAGAACTATATGAGTCTATACATGTGACTCCTAAAGAACTGCAACATAGACCAAAACATTTTATACTGTAAAAAAGAAAAATATTGTGATATTTATGACTTTATTTTTTACTATACATGTAATAAAAGTAATTATATTACAGTGTGTATGGAACGGGTATGAGTGTGTAGCACAGCCAGCATGGGTGCAAGGTGAGGCGACGCAAGGTGCTTGGGCCCGCTCATCGCTGCTCGCAACCATATTTCCTCAAGTTGTGTTCATAAGCATTCGTATGTTTGAAAAGTCAGATGAAAAAGTTTATTTCAAACTAGTGTTAGTATACGTCATTGACGGTTCAAGAGTTTATAAAATAGTTAAAAGGTTAAAGCTAAAAATAGTCTGATGATCTTTAATGTAATGAGTGATATTATTATTATTATTATTTCAGGTTGAAGCCCATGTACATGTCTGTCTGTCTGTCTGTCTGTCTCTACGGCAGAACTCTCTGTCTAACTTATTAATACAAAAAAAAAAAATCACATTTTGTAAGGTTGAGTATCTTACACCTTGTTTAAGTTGGGCTTATTGATACAAGTTTTTCTTTTCCTGAGGTGTGTATACACTTCTTTTTTTGGTTGACTCTGTAGGTTTGTATGTTGATTAATCTAACACTGATACTTTTCTATACCGAATAGCTACTCATACTGTAGGTAGGAAGTTTTACTGTGAGCAGCCATGTCGATTTGATGTCACTCTGTACTTATTCTGTAGGAATTCGGAAAAAGTTGACTCATCGGTTCAGTTGCATTTCATCTTAGAAAAAAGAAGAAAGATAAAAAATGCACACCATCTATTTTTCTAAGAACGCTGTACATAATGTATAATAATTACTTTATTTCTAGTTTTGAACCAAGTATGAGGTTTACACCCGGTCTTAGTCTTAATCAGGATCGACACCATATTGAAATCTACAATGTTTAAAATGTTGAAAGCTGTAACCTGATTGGTGTTTCACTTCTACGTGAGTTGATTTTTCTGGGAAGTGGCCGCAGATAGGAACTGAAGTTGCGATCAGGGAAGTGATGCTAGGTCAGAACACACACACACTCACACACACACACTGTAGGATTGATCTGAGGATGGGTTAAGCCAATACAGGACATGATCAGTTGTCTGGAGCTTTCTGTTCTAGTGTGAATGTACTGTAGAACAAGTCTGAGTCTGAAATGAAAGGTTAAAAAAAAACAGGAAACGAGGATGAGGAGGAGGGAGTAAGAGCCAGATAAGGTTATTACTCATGACTTATAATGACTACTACTGTATATGGCGAGTTCAGATTAATCCTGGACTGATCAGCTCTGGGATAGATTAGGTTTTGGTTTAATGTGAAACAATCATCCGTAAACAAAAAGAAAGAAATTCCTTGTAAGTCTTATATGAGCGGAAGTAATGTGTATTTTTACACTTTTGAGGTTGTGTAAATATGGATGTGAGAGCAGAACACACCCACATTCGGATATAATTTCCTTTAAAATCTTACGAAACCTTAAAATAAGCATGCTTTCAATACAGTATGTTTATAGCCCAGATACCCAGACGGAGCTCTGCGGCCAGACTACATTTTTTTGCTAGTGGGATTTTTGTGGTGTGAAGACAATGAACAGTGCTGAGACCAAGATGATTAAAACGATATTTGGGTGAACAATGACCCCTATGTCATGACCACAGGCCTGCACAGTCACAGTAAAAAGAAACATCTGCTCTCATTCTTATTCTTTCAGCACGGCTAAACAAAATAGACGCATAAATTGTCTCCTTGCTGTCTCTGATTAAGACAGTATGTATGGCCGAAGAAAAAGTCACACACTATGATATCATAAGAGCTGTGATCACACACACACACACACACACACACACACACTGTGGTGTCCAGTGTGATATGTGAAAATGATTCCTCATGCTCCCAGAACCACTCTTTCACACTCTTGAGTCCTGGAATACGGGCGTGACATCAGGGAAGGACAAACTCTGTAGATGTGATAACCTTGTCGTCTTTCGGTACATTCAGGTCGTCAGCTGACTTCATTTTATTGCCGAATGACGTTGCCGAGTCTAGACCTGAGCCCCTGAAGCGACCCCAGGTCAGAACGCTGCCTCCAGAGATGTGTGCAGTGCTGGGTTCCATTCTCACTCTGACACGCCCATCTCTCTGGAATAGGATCAGACTGGGCTCATCAGATCACATGACCTTTTCCCTTTTGCTCCCTAGCAAACTGAAGCCTTTTTTTTCTCTGATGAGTCTCACAAACAAGTGTTTTTTTTTTTTTTTTTTTACAGACACACAGCTGTCTAGTCCCAATCCGGTGGTTAGTCAAGATTTTTTTTCTCTCCCCCAACCACATTATTTCACTATAAAGATGCTGTGTCAGTACAATAATAGATACTTCCTGTTTTTAAAATGTGTTGGAGAGGTCCTAACCTAATTAAAGTCATGTTTATTTATTTTTTTTTTTTGCTTGAGGCAGGACCTTCAGAAATGTGGTGACGTCACTGTGACGAGGCGTGGTTAGAACAGAAGTGGGCGTGTCCGAATGAAGCTTCCAGGCTTGTGTCGGTTCCCTGAGTGTCACGTGACTGAATCATTATATTGGACATTTTCGTTCGTAAATTCATTCAAGATTCAGTTTTTTTTTTTGTTGTTGCAAATTTCACAATGAGCTTTACATTTACTTCTTATATAATATATGAAGAAGGAAAATGCATCCACACACAACTTTTTGGCTCGCGATGTTACGATCTAGTTGCTTTAAAATATTCGTCCACTAGATGGCAGTACAACGAGCCCCTGATTGAAGCTTCATGAACTGAGGAACAGGCTTCATCCTCAGTACCACTACAGAAATGTTCATTTTCTTTAATGTATTTTTTTTTTTTTTTTTTTTTGTCAAGGCAGTGTATGATCACATTTTTAGAAACTATGACCGAAAACATTATGCAGATCATTTATATTCTGTACTGCTTTATCGTGTACAGGGTCACCGGGGGCTTGGAGCCTATCCCATGAGACTGTGAGGCAGGGTAGACCCTGGACAGGGTGCCGATCCACTACAGGAAATTTGGGAACACCAATTAGCTTAATCTGCGCGTCCTTGGACTGTGGGAGGAACCTGGTGGAAACCCACCAAGCAGCACGGGGAGAACATGCGAACTCCATGCACACAGACCTCGAGAGGTGGGAATCGAACCCGGACCCTGGAGGTGCTACCGTGCTAACCACTAAACCAACCTGCTGCCTGCATTGTATAGAAAAATTAATGTATATATATATATTTAAAATTTTGGTTAAACATCATATATTTGGCCCTGGAAGAGGTTTTGTGTAATACATGTTTGAAATCGTGTTTACACTCATTCTGTACAAATTAAATAATTTTTTAAAAAAGGACGTGATTTTTTTTTTTAAGCACCACATTTACTTTTAGATTTATTTCTATGATAAATTTTTGTTCATCATAAAATATTGACTCTTATTTTATTGTATTTTTTCCCCTACAGTATATCCTCATGCTCCGGTTAATGAAATCATGACACACATCACACACCAGATTAAGATATAATGTAAAACTTTATCATAACCGTAGACGTGGAAAGCCCTGAGAACCACAGATTTAATATTACTGATGTGAACAAACCTGAACGTCAAAAAAAAAAAAAAAAATTCAACAAAACAATTTTTTTTTCTTTTTCTGGGAAACAAAGTGCTCCACTTTCGAATACAATCAGCACACACCAGTTTAACAAGCATTCACATGGGTCTTGTCCTAAATCTCATTTTAATTAGAAGAAGAAATAAAAACCAACATCAGTAATATCATCGTTATAATCCTATCAATTATATCAAGAACATCGTTAGAATATAATAATAACAACAGTACAAAAATATGCACAAAGACCATTGTTCAGTTTTCTGAATTGAGCTTTAGGCATTAAAAATAAAAACTGATAAATGAATTAAACTAGAAGACAAATGAGGTATTCCATAAAGCACTTGCATATGCATGTATAATACACAGACAGATGTGGAGTTGAGGTGAAGTGGTGAAACAGCTGCTGCTGACATTCCTGAGTGATAAACGAGAGAGGACGAAGAGGTGACTGCTTTCGACAGGCCCTTGCTGACTCCCCCCGATGACGTGGACGTTTCGAGGAGTGTGTAGTGTGTAGTGTGCAAAAAGACGATTAAGTCAACAGGAACACACTCAACCCTGAGGACAGCAAGATCACTGTGGATCGACTCACATTTTTTATGAGTTACAGTCAGACTAATCAGATTTATCATCACTGCTGTATATTTGCTGAATTAAAAAGGGGCGGAGACTCAAATCTGCACCGATCCGATACGGAGTATGACTATGTGTTATGAAATTTTATGGTGTTTACTTTTATGTCAGAGGACACGGAGTCTCGGATGATGTTTTGTACACATTCTGATCTGAAGCTCCACCTGAACATGACACAGGATGTAACGAGCAGGATGTAGTCATGACCGAACCGCTGAAGCATTTAGCGATGAAGAAATAAAAGTACCTGGACAGATTAGGCCAAAAGTCTCGTCTGACTAAAGTACACGATTACGTCTTACTCAACAACTTGGCGTCGACTCATGGACGTGTCTCATCATTTATCAGACATTTCGACATCTCTATACATTTGAGACTGCAATGCCTTCTGGGATTGAGTGATCCTTTTAAGCTGTCTCGCCTACGGGGGGCGTCGATGTTAACGCCTGCAACCTGAGAATTTGGTGAAACGTATCAGGTAGTCGTTTTGCCAATCGCCATGACAACAATCGTGATTCGGATCGTGAAACCGTCACGCCTCAGACGTTTCCTGTAACTAAAGAAATCTGGCTCTGTAACGATGATGTCAGTGTCGGATCACTCGGGATTGAATGATGTCACTGTATTTCTTTTGAGACTGCAAACCCTTTTTGGGATGTGTTTCACCCCTGAATGTCTGATGCGGATTTGATCGATCGGGATTCGCTGAACTAAAGTCCTGGTGCATCTGCATGAGGAGGCAGACGAGGGCGTGTTTCAAAAACAGTCAAGCAGCTTCTCCCTCTCACACACACACACGCGCACACACACACGCACACGCATACTATCCCATTATGTAAACTGAATACATTGTGTGTTTGAGCACCACCTAGAGGCTGGCGATCAGAAGAACACCTGATGGCTATGGACTGAGGATGATAAAGTGACTAATGTGTACTAACTGTTTTAACCTGAATATCTGATGTGCAAATGATCGGTCTGTCTGTCTATCTCTCTCTCTCACACACACACACACACACACACACACACACACACACACACACACACACACACTTAAAACCAGAAAGTCTTTAAAATCTACTCAAATATGTATAACCTGTAAGACCAGTTTAAAAAATGTAAAAAATAATAAAATCTATAAATATGCCTGTGTGTCTGATGCTGATTGTATTTTGTGCAGCTGGACTGTAAAGTTCTCTTCAGTTGGATAAACAACAAAAACAACCCAAAAAAACAAAAACAAGAAAAGAGCCTCTACATAGTTTTTAAGAAAGCCGTCCTGGTCTCTCCGGCGATTAAGGCAACTACAGCGTCCTCGAACAGCAGCGGTTCATCATTTGAACGCAACTTTCTCCCTGACTGTTTCAAATAAAAAAAGCATCTCGACACCATAGTGAGACTCACAGCTGTAAACTGTCCCATCAGGGAAAAGGGCGGGAATAATAATAATGATAACAATGAAAGATTCACAAATTTCATCACAGTTCCAGATCAGCAGCATGGAGAAGCACGACGCATGTATGAGCTGCTGAGCGAATGGTAAAGGAGGTGAGGGTTCAGGAAGGACGGCGTGAGACGTGAGGTGTTTGGCAAAAATGTAGCCTCCTACTTCCTGAGAGTTTAGAGAGAGAACAACACTACATGGTGGTTCAAACCTTTGGGCACCTTCAGTGTCTTCGTATTAAAAAACAAAAAACAAACAAAAAAAAAAACACAACACCTCACATCTACATTTCGTGACCTCCGATTAATTAATCTTTCAAACTATTACTTAATAAAATCATTACCAGGAAAGAGAAACAAAAAAACAAAAATAAACGTAATCAGCTCTGTTCCTTTCTGTCCAAACATCATCTTTACTTATTCGATGCCGAGATCCTGGTGCTGGTTCTAGAGTCGGGACCATGAGTACCTTAAAAAAAAAACAAGCATTAGCGCTTCAGTACGAAGCGGAGAATGTAAAGTGGGTTGTAAGAAATCCATCCTGTTAACTAGACAAAACGCTTTCGTTTCGCAAAAAGAACCCGACAGGCCGACCGATTCCGCTCTCACAGGCCTGGTTTTTACTTTTCAACCAGATTGTAATTCAAATTTGTACAGAGTTCTGAAGTTTAACAATCACTGAAACTTTTGATTATAAAAAAAATAGATAAAAGGAAATCCTACAGAGCAACGTTCTGAAAAAACAGCTCATGGTTCCCTGAGACAGCACCAGCACCAGAGCCGAGAGTTCAACAGAGTTCAACGCTGGAGTAAACATCATGATGTCAAATTCACTGAGAAAACACCTAATGTCGGACAGAAAGAACAGGAAAGAAAAAGAAAGAAAGAAAGAAAGAAAGAAAGAAAAAGAACGCCAGCTGCTCTTTGGTATCTAGCTGTGCATGAGATCCAGGCCGCACCACCGTGACCGTCCGAATGCAGAAGGAATCTGACTCGGGAATCCAGAATGAATTTGCTCAAATCTGGTTTTGTGTCAGGGGATACGTTAGTGTCTCCATCAGAGAGCATGAGGTACTTCTCAAAGAGAAAGGGGAGGGGGAAAAAAAAGAAAAAAAAAAAAAAAAGTCTAATGATGTGTTTTACTGACCTGTAAAAGTACTTCCTGAGAAAAGCTGCCTTCTCACAACGAGAGACAATTATCAATGAGATTTGATTACACATCGTGGGGAAAAACATTAAAATAACTCAATAGCACTAAAACACACCCTTTAAAGCACAAAAAAAGTGACAAGACTGAGACTCTCAGCTTCTCTAGACTATTTAAACCAAACTCCTAATCTATTCCAGCGTCTCGTCGGTGTGCAGGTTCGAGAGTGTCCGGCTGATCTCCGGTCACCCCGACGGTGATTGTCCTACAGCATTATATAGTGACCGCGCTCTCTGAGCTGCTGCCAGAGCTACGCACGAGTTACAGTACGCTGGGTGCTTCGATATCAATAAAACAGAATTAAAAAATTAAATCTAATCATAATGAAAAGAAAAGAAAAAAAGATGAGAAATCCACAGCTGATTGAAGATGAGGTAGGTCGTGAGATCTAAACCGAACACTCACAAACTGTTTCCGAGTCCTGGCCTGAAAAGCAAAGCTTACGGACAGGACGAGATACGATGAGTAGCGTTACACAGAAATCTCACACACACACACACACACACACACACACACACACACACACACACAC
>JAQMYG010000037.1:5086782-5097770 GCA_030014215.1 Clariallabes teugelsi | reverse complement strand
AGTTTTGAAATCCCCAGTATTGTTGTAGAATGTAGAAAATAAATCACTAAACAAAAAAATTTGCAAGTGACCCCAAACTTTTGATCGGTAGTGTACATTCACTCACACACACATTCACACACTACGGACAATTTGGGAACGCCAATTAGCCTAACCTGCATGTCTTTGAACTGTGGGAGGAAACCGGAGTACCCGGAGGAATCCCACCAAGCACGGGGAGAACATGCAAACTCCATGCACACAGAGACGGGAATCGAACCCGGACCCTGGAGGTACAGTACAAGGTGACAGTGCTAACCACTAGTGTGTTTGGGTTCGAGCTCTAAATCACAACATAACTGAAGTAAATCCCACAGAAATTACCAAATGTGGTTCCTCGGCCAATTACGAGATATATGGTACAGTAACTTCACTCACCTAGTTTTGCAGCATAAAAATTACAATAATGAAACACTTTGAAAAAAAATAAATAAATAAATAAGAAATAATAATAACATAATAATCCAAAAACTAAATCGTGAAATTTTTACATTTTTAATCTCCAAGTTTTCAATAAAGTGATCTGGTACCTTGTCCATCTAGGGTATTCATTTTGACAAATTGTGTATATATAAAAATATTTTAAAACCCACATAAATTTAAAAGCACATTTGTTTAAACATAAAAATGTCCAGAATATATCAAAGAAATATACAAAAATATACAAATCTCACATAAGTTGCCAAATGCGGTTCTTCACCCGATTAAGGGTTAAAGGGTTAAAGGGTATAAAGTATTTGACCCTGGTCTCCATACAGTCTAGAGACGAGGATGTGGGGATCAAATGAAAAGCTCGATTTAGTGATAAGGGAGCGAAACTACTGCGATCTCAATCTTCTCTTAGAAACAAAACTAAGTGCTAAACTCTGGGACTTGGGCCGGACAAAACCCTGTTTATCACACTCTCTATGTTTAGTAAGTAGGAAATGTGATAAATAACACATTAACACATTAGACATTTAGTGATTATCTCCAGAGATCATGAGGAATTTAATTACGTAGAGAGAAATCGGACTGAAACACATTAAATATGTCATTTACAAAGTGGTTATTACATTCTGAGGCTAGTTTTGTTACTTTAAACTGCGCTAGGTTTCCGACCAACACAAGCTTGCTAATAGAAGATGGTTAACAGTTCTGCAATCGTTCTTTTTTATTGTTTCAGTACTCATCATCGTTAACGACAAGGGTGAGTCAAAAATTATCCACACTCTGGAGGTAGATTTTAATTGTAATTAACTTAAATAAACCAAATTTAAAAAATTTTTTCTACATAATCTCCTTCCTTTTCAATACACTTTGTCCATCTGTCAACAAGTTTTCATATTCCCTCATTAAAGAAATGTTTTAGGCTGTGCTGTGATCCACACGAGAGTGCACCGCGGTCTTCACTTCTTCATCTTCATCAGAAGAGGAGCTTCGTCGTCGTAGGGATGTTTTCAGGAGACCACACAGGTCTATAAGGAGGACGCTTTAACACTTCAAAAACAAGTTTTTGGCAGAGAGTCGAGAGTGTGGGCAGAAGTGTACGGACAATGTGCATTGGCATGCAAGATCACGACACCCTTGTATATCAGTATATCATTTAATCCGAAGTTCAGTCTTCAGCTCTTCAATAAGCGTCTCACTGTAATCAGCACTGTTGATTGGTGAACCCTTTTCCTGATAACGTTCCAATACTTCTGGCCCTTGAGATGAGAATCCCAGAAAACTGTAAACATTGATGAAGTTTCCAGCTGGTGGTCGACTTTTGAACTTTTTTCTGAAGATGTTTCTGTTGAATACTCCGTGTCTCGTCACCAGTAATGATTCTCTTTAAGAAAGCTTCACCTTCCTTAGAGGATCGCTCCACATTTTGTTCGCAGATATCCAAACACTTTTGCTTGTGTTCTTCCGTGAGTTGTTTCGGCACCGGGTACACACCCTCAGACCACACAAACTCATCACTGCACGCTGCTCTTCTCTTCATAAGTGGAGCGTCCACTTTTGCTCACGCAAATGAACTCATGTAACACTTTCACACCTGCTCTTGAACTTGACAGTAGCCTTGAATGGAAAGCGCTGATTAGATAGTGCGGCCAACAGAAGCTTTAATATAAACGACTCAGCAGTATTTTAGACTCACCCTCATATAAATTACTTAATTATACATAAATGTGGCCTAAACTGACTCTGAGATTTAAAAATATATTAATGACGATTAATCACAATTTTAAAACACACAGATTTACTTGTATTGTAAATGTCCAATGTTGGCATTAATAAATGCATGATAGACTGGTTAGAGTAAACAGATTATACAGTTGTATAATATCTGAATATCTGATTTGAAATCGCTATAATCTCACATAATATGGGGTGAGATAACCCACTGACAGCGGGACTTGAACTGATCTTCAGATCCAAAAAAAAGGAACCACTTAGAGCCTTAGTCACCTGAGCCGCCGCTCCCACAGCTTACATTTAATGTTCCCGTGTAAAAACAGTTCCCCTTGAAGGTAGCTCAAGCACACAACGTTGATTTTATCCAAACTTCCATCTGGAAGCTTTTTACAGTATAATGAAACTTGCTGTTCGGCACACCTGGTGATGTTTCCTCACTCACCTTATTATCGCATCATCACACATAGCCAGGTAACGACGCTGCTATTATGGGAAGCTATTAGGGTCCAACTTGGTCATATGATTAATTTTCATTTAAAAAAAAAAAAAATTGTAATGCATTAAATGCATTAATTAATCACAGGCGTTAACACATTAATATTGTCAGCCATAATTTATTACTATTATTATTATTGAAATTTTTTATTTAAGTAAATTCTAATGAAAGCATTGATGATTCCTTAGTTCGACTTCAGTAAAACATTTGAAGTTTGAAGTCATATTTCAGCTTCACCAAAGCACTGATCGGACATCGGACCTGAGAAATAAAATCGGATTCTTTACATTGTTTTGGTTTTCTCTAATTATAAACCAACTTCCTTGCAGAAATGTCCCCCCCCTCTCTCTTGTTGGTTTGTGTTTGGGTCGCTCTCTCCCAGGCACGGACAATTTCACCGCTATTTCCTGTCACGAGCATTCGCATCTTCTAAACAAGCTCTCACAGAAGCTTTCGTAACACAATTCATGCCTTTTGGGAATCTATGCTGTGAAATATGACAAGTGTGTGCGTCTCTGTGCGAATGTGTGTGTGTGTGTGTGTGTGTGTGTGTGTTTGTGTGTGTGTGTGTGTGTGTGTGCATGTGGGTGTATTTGTGCATGCATTAGTCGGATATCTTGGCTGGGAAAATGGATTGTTTATTAGACAAAAGATTTCACTCAGAAGGAAATGAGTAAATGTATCTAAAAGCTTCTGTGTTTTCAAATCTCAGGAATGCCAGCAGGCTATAATCCCTAAACCCACTCTGTCTCGGTTATAAATTATAAATCACTGGATGAACATGTCTTCCGAACGACAAAGACTCTGTTTACCCATCCGTGCTTTACACATGCCATACGTCAGGATTATACACAGATAGGGATTATCCACATAAACATGCACATGTTCCTGCTTACAGCAAAAAAAACTGAGAATATTATAAAATTGAACTATATTGAACATTTCATTAAGACATGATGTTATGAAATATCACGAGGGGCGTTTGAGTCAAAGCGGGACTTTTGATTGTGCAGAATAACAGAACGCCTCCGTTTATTTCTCTATATAGTCTCCTGATACACTAATGCACTTATCCCAGTGTTTCACTAGTGCTTGGACACCATCAAGGTAGAAAGTTTTCCTGATCGGACTGCCTGCTTCATGTCTGAAACACTGGCCTCCCAGGAACTCCTTTAATAGCATTTCCAATTATGTAGAAATGGCTTTGAGTGAGTTCAGGACCGTACGGGGCTGTGATGTGGCAATAACGCTCAGCCGAGTTCCTGTAATGTACAAGTGGTGTTGGTGAATGATTGTGTGTACAGTTCACACAGACAGATGCGTCTCTTCTGCAAGTCGGTGACGTGGATGTTCAAGAATCAGGCGTTCCACTCGATGAATGGCTCCGAGCCACCTCGGTCGGGATCATCATTCACAAATTTTGTCCCGGTTTGACTTGAACGCCTGTCGTATTTATAAATCTATATGTGTGTTACTTTTATTTAAATTTACTTTGTTTTTCTAATTCCTTGAAAGAAGAAAAATGCTCAATGTAATTAAGTTTAAGTTATTAAGTTAAATTAGTAAATAAAGCCTGGAGATTAGAATTAGTCCTGGTGTCTTAGGAAGAAGCTTAACAATCCTATATTTGTTTTGTAATAATATCATAAGTAAGGATCTGAACACTTGAGATAATACTGCTTTAGAAAAATGACCAATGGTGGGTTGTTGTGATGCAGCCAGGCATGTAGTGGATGATTTTAAATAACATCACATCCACAAGTCGTCTCATCTCATCGTCTGTACCGCTTAATCCTGTATTCATGGTCGCGGGGGCCTGGGGCCTATCTCAGGAGACTTAGGGCACGAGGTGGGGTACACCCTGGACAGGGTGCCAATACATCACGGGACACACTCACACGCTCATTCACACACTACGGGCAATTTGGGAACAGCAATTAGTCAATTGGGGAGGAAATCGGAGTACCCAGAGGAAACCCACCAGACGCAGGGAGAACATGCAAACCCCAGGCACATAGAGACGGGAATAGAGCCTGGACCCTGTAACCACTACATCACTGTGCCGCCCAAATCCACAAGTGTAAAATCTTATTATTTTACAGTTATAGTTAATATTGAGGAACATTATTGATTAGATTAGATTAGATTAGATTAGATTAAATAGTATTAGAGTTAATTTTATTGCCAATGTGCAAAGTGCATGTACAGAGCCAATGAAATGCAGTTATTATCTAACCAGAAGTGCATACTGTAAGTGGCCTATTTACACTTAATGTGGTAAATAAGGGAAAGGGTCCAGATGTACAGGGGTGCGAGTGATGAATGTACAGAAGCTGCAGTGTGTAATAAGGATATGGTGTCTATAGTACTGTAAGTCATTTATGTAGTGTAAGTGTGTAAACATGGTGCAGACATGTCAAGAAGATAACATGCTCAAATATCACAATATTTATATTTATATGATACAGAATAAACTCAGTATAGGGAGATAACATGATACATAGTGGAATATACTGTACAGTAGTACAATAATAAACATACGTTATGGATGGTGCAAAGATGCATCGTGGATGAAGCAGAGCAATATAGACTGAAAGTGACAGTGCAGTAGTATATGACTTATGGTTCAGCCCTCCTGGTATATACAACATGTGAAAGCTTAACATACATCAAACTCTTCAAGGGCATCCAAAGAACAAAGAAATCTCTCTCTCTCTAGCACGCTCTTACTCTCTCTCTTTCCGTCCCTAAAAACAATGTAACATTCCTTCCTTTCTCTTTCTTCCTTTTACAGCATGATTCGGTCTACAAATGTGTTTATTCTGTGTTTTACAGTAATCTCCCCATCTCTACAATTCCTCTGAAAAACCGTAATTGGCCCTTATGTAATTAACCGGAACCTGACGCAGTTAAAGACTGTAGGCAAGACAAGAAAAATGAGTCAGGAGTTATACGGTGTTTGTGTTATGCAATAAAGATATTTCAAGAATGATTACTGTGGAAAAACAAGCAGCGGTGATATTGTTTGTAGAATAATATGAAATGTAAGAATAAGAAAAAACAAAAACATTATCTTAATAATGTTTTATTTATTGGCACAAGTCCTCAATCTTTTAAACTCTTATTCCTAAACCTCTTATTCTTTATTCTTATAATAAATAATCCTGCTGTATTTCCTGATCCCCAATATTTTTAATACCGGTCCCTAAGTTACAAGTCGGACTTTTAAGAAGTTTCGAGCCTTCTAAACCTCTGATAGTGTTCATTTGAGCTTGAATGTAAACAGGACATTCGTATTTCTGTGACCTTTTGGTTCCTCTGTGAAAGTCTGAAAGTCTGACCTTTTAACAATTTATGTGTTTGTGTTTTAGGAAATCTCCCCAAAACACACCCTGAACACACAAACATTCAAAGGAAAATGGATTCTGAACACCCACAAACACCCCGGTACTTGCCATATATAGCAAGTTCGGCAAGACACAAGTGTGGAAACTCAGAAGTGCTTTTAGAATCATGATCAGAGTCCATATAAAGTTCAGCACACTGATGTTGCGCAGCACAGTCGTTGAAACAGAACTGAAGAACAGAAAGCAGGTCGAAGTACTATAAGTGACAGAATGCTGAACTCAGGAAGCATGTCTCAGACTGTCGAGTCGAACAGAATCTGGCAACGTACCAAAGGCAAGCTATGGCAGAGCTAGAGCAATAACCAAAACAAACATATGGTGTTTGTGAACATGAAGACTGTGACATGAAAAGGGAAATTAACTCTGTGGCACTGACACCAACAAACACAGAATGCATACTTGCCTCAAAACTGGGCACACAGAGCCCACAGAGACAGACGGTGGACAAGATGTTTTTCGGTGGCTACAGGAGAAGGACAGGACAGCAACATCCTCATTAAAGGCTTCGGGAAAAGACAGAAGGCCCAGGAGGCTTCATGCTGGATAGCGAGAGATTATTTCAAGCTTTAAGTGGGACAAGAGAGGCTTTGGACAGTACAGAGAAGGCCTCGCCACAGGTAGGTAGTGGGGGGGTCAATGTCCTTTGTGCAGACATGCAGTGTGATGTCATCATCCTTGGAAAAATATATGGAATTATGCCATTTTTGGCAAAGACCTCAGGTGGACTGGTGAAGTCAAGAGGATCCACAGAGTGGTGTCTGAGCATGCACTGCAAAGGAATTGCCTAAAGACCTTAAGCAAGACAGAAGAGTCTTTGGGGCAGGACTCAAGCAGGACAGGATAGGCTTCAGGGCAGAACTCAAAAAGGACAAGAGAGGCTATGGGGCAAATCTCAAGCAGGACAAGAGAGGTTTCGGGGCAGAACTCAAGCAGGACAGGAGACGGTTCCAGGTATAACTCACACAGAATAGTAGAGGTTTCAGGGCAGAACTCCAGCAGTGCTAGAGAGGCATCGGGGCAAAAATCAAGCAGGACATGAGAAGTTTTTGGCCAGAACTCAGGCACGACAAGAGAGGTTTTGGGCAGGACTGAAGCAGGACAAGAGAGGTTTTGGGCAGGACTGAAGCAGGCCAGGACAGACCTTGGCCCAAACAGCAGGTGGATGACCAAGGTCATCAGTGTCCAATGTCTAGTGGTACAGATCAGAGGTGGCAACCCCAGCTACAGAAACTAAAAGTCCTACTACTGTACCTACAGTATTTGTCACTACTTAGTTTGAGCCTTTATCTGGCTGAAGAGTCGTGCTAAGTTGAACCAGATGGTTTAGTTCACCATCAGGGGTTTGCCACCTCTGGTGCAGATGGACAAAGGAATTCCAGCATCCTTGGCAAATTAAATGGAGCAAATTTGGCTTTAAGAAAGGCAATTAAATGAAGTGATAAAGTGAAAGGGAAAGTCCATAGAGATCTTCAAGCTCACGCTCGATTTAGTCATTGTCATTTTGTGGGAGCCTGAGCCAGATCGACTTCTTCGTAGGAGGCTAGAAATGTTCTTACATCTTAATGGTAATATGAAGGCTAACTCTATGATCGAGCCCTTTGTTCTTTATCTATTCCCACTGACTTTGGTCATCTCAAAAACTTATGACACCGCAGTTCCCCAGAGTCACCTACTGCCTAAAGCCAAACTTTTAACCCTCAGCAGATTTATCCCCAAATCTGTCTCCCTTTGGACACGTCTCTTTGGTATAAATGTGTCTGCCAAATATGTAAATGTAAAATTCAGTCTGGATTTTATGTCATCTGTATTCAGGAACCGAAGCCAACAAGCAGTGTGTGAAGAGAAATGTAAAAAAAGGCAGAGTTTTAAGAATCTTCCAAGTGACCCTGTTCGGAAACAAAGACAATAGAAGGACATAAAGAAAGTACAAACATCATAATGTACACAGTCTTCATAAGCCATATATGTTTAAATGAGAAGGTTGTATAAATACGATATCCAGATTACTGACATATCTTACTGAGCACTGTCAAATGTCTATATGATTAAAGCCGTAATCTCACCGTGAAGAAGATATCGGTTTTCCTTAATTTCTAGGACAAAGCCGGTGGAGGTGGTAGTGGAGGTGGATGCCGAAGCAAAATAAAAAAGGATTTATTTACAACAAGCTGGCATTTTTAATATAGCTCCCAAACAGCCATAATGCTTGACTGAACAGTGATGGTGTGTGTGTGTGTCTTTAGATATGTAGGTGGTGATAACTACATTTCAAGTGGTAGTGGATCAGGTAAAATAAATAAATAAATAAAAAAGATGCTAAGATTATGAAAAATGAGAAAGGGTTCCTGATGATGAGATTTCACACTATAATGTTTTAGTACACGGCAGCAGGAGAGATGGGTGGAAGATCGATCACCGAGGACACGGAGAAATGCATTAGGCCACTCACTTCCTGTCAGCATTTCCCCTCTGTGGATTTCTGCTTCTTGAGCCTTAATGCACACAATTATTATAAGTATCTTAATGCAGGCTTTTCCATTATCTCCAGGGCACGGATCATCATCTCTTCACTCTCAGCAGCTTTCTGATAATGGCCTTCAGGTATGACTTTGTTGCACAGGCGCATCTCGACCTCCGGATTTATAACTACTTTATAGCTACTAAAGTTTTGTTTTGCTAACAGAACAGGACTGAGGGTCCGGCACGGTGGTGTAGTGGTTAGCACTGTCGCCTTGCACCTCCAGGGTCCGGGTTCGATTCCCGTCTCCGTGTGCATGGAGTTTGCATGTTCTCCCCATACTTGGTGGGTTTCCTCTGGGTACTCTGGTTTCCTCCCACATTCCAAAGACATGTAGGTTAGGTTAATTGGCGTTCCCAAATTGCCTGTAGTGTGTGACTGTGTGTATGTGTGTGTGCCCTGTGATGGATTGGCACCCTGTCCAGGGTGCACCCCGCCTCGTGCCTAAGCCTCCTGGGATAGGCTCCAGGTCCCCGCGACCCTGAATACAGGATAAAGTGGTATAAGTGAGAACAAGACTGAGTTTTATATGTTAGAATCTTCAGCACGGTGGCGTAGTGGTTGGCACTGTCACCTCGCACCTCCAGGGTTTGATCCCTGTGCTCATGGAGTTTGCATGTTCTCCCAGTGCTTGGTGGGTTTCCCCTGGGTACTCTGGTTTCATCACACAGTTCAAAGACAGGCAGGTTAGGAGATAATTTGCGTTCCTGAATTGCCTGTAGTGTTTAAATGTTGACTATGGCAAAAACAAAAAAAAATGGAATACAGTATGCGGCAAAATATACAGTACTGATATGAATAGACAAACAATATTATCTTGCTGTCATCTGTAAGTTTATTTCTCCTGAATTAGCATGATGATTTACCACGGTATGCGTAATATAATTGTTTGAAGTGTTTGCACTCACACAGATTCTCAACCTAGATTCCTGGAATAAAGGTCGCTGCAGACTCCTGCAAAAGGAGACGGTTTGCTTGTGTAATACAGGCACAGTTTTTGGCAGATTTTCTCAGTTGAACAAACTCTTCTTTAATGTTTCCAATAAGTGGGCATCAGGAGATTGGGGAGATCGAGGGGGATGGGACGGGTACGGGAGGGAATGTCTTCTGCCAACTTTTTTAAAACTCGGTCCCCGTTCACGACCGCTTCCATATGAGCGGAAATAATACTCAACACGGAATACTTTTTCCTTCATCGAGAGACCCATTTCCAGCAAAAACTGCACAACACAATTTCCTTTCACTACTGGGAACAAGTGTGTCTTGAGCTTTGCCTCGTTGACTAACGCAAATGTACATCCGAGATGTTTCAGTGTTGTATATTTTGGCGCAAAATGTCATTTATATAACTGCTTCCACAGTTTTTTTTCTCCACTTGTTAATAGTCTATGGGTGTTTTGCACACATTAGATTAATACACATACCTGTACAGTAGTTTCTGAGTTTCACACGTTCTCCCAGTTCTCCCCAGGCTCTCTAGTTTCCATTTACCTTCAAAAACATGAAAGTAGTTGGATTGCCTGGAATACAATTGGCCCCTGGAGTGAATGAGAGAATGATTGTAACTGCATGATACCATTAAAATGGAAAAATGTCCCATTCCCGGTGTTCCAGCTCGAATATCTATAACAAAATAATATAAACTCTGACACTGAAGTTTTTCTAAACACATTGTTTCAGTCTATTTTAGGATGTTACATTTACATAACATCCACTTGGACACCAGAATGCTTCAACGCCTGCTTCACAATGTAGGAGCGTTCAAGTCAAACCGGGACTTTACGATGGTGTAAAAGCGATTGACATTTTCAAAAGACTTCAAGCACAATACGGTGATGAGACTCTTGACCACATGTTTTAAGTAAAACATTTAAAACCTGCAAACATTTTAAAGAAGACTGTACACCTGTGAATGACGATCTTGGCCGAGGTGGCTCGGAGCAGACTACAGTTGTTCCACGAACATTCAGCGAGTGGAACACCTGATCATTGATGGACAGCTTGTTGCCAACCTGTGGAAGATGTCTTCCACCTGTCTGTGGGAACTGTAGACACAATCATTCATCAACACATTACAGGAATGTACAGTCCTGACCTCGGAGTTCCTGGGAGGCCAGTGTTTCAGGTGTATCATTTCTGGTTAGGACACTAGCTGGTTCATTGTAAACTAGCTGAAGCTGAGACTGCAGAGCAACACATTATAACACCCCAATCTGTATGAAACACTGGGATGACTTCATTAGTGTAGCAGGGGGTTATATTGAGAAATTAAGGCAGTTTATGCTCTCATAACTGTGCTATGAGTCCCACAATCAAAAGTCCTGCTTTGATCTGCACACCCTTTATATTTCCTACATGCTGGGGA
>JAQMYG010000037.1:5037458-5058068 GCA_030014215.1 Clariallabes teugelsi | reverse complement strand
GTTAGACAGAGACAAACGAACGCCAGTGTAGAAGTCAATCGAGCGCCGCTACAAAACGCAACATAAACGTCTAGGACGTTCAGAGCTCGTTCGTTTATCCAAAAATTTAACGCCCGTGTGAACAAGACCTTACTGCGACAGGCTGAAAAGTGTCTAAAGTTTAAAATTTGTTGTTTATGTAACATCCTCAGCAGCGACCTCATTTCCCCTCTCGTCTGTTCCAACCTCTTAAGATAGATGGATTTAAAGCTTGAATGATTCATAGGTCACTGTGTGGCTTAACAAACAAAAAACATTCCTCTGAAACTGCTTAGCTACAAGGACTGGAGCTGAAAAAGTCCTTCAGGCAGCCGGGAGAACTATTCTGCAAGATTACAATAAAAATGGAAGAAAGTCTGACTCCAAATAGAAGCAAAATATGAAAAAAATGTGTACTTTTGTACAATTCTGTATAAAATAGGAGGCACACTGTTAGACTATGTTTACAGTTAGCAAGCTAGTTGAGTGGTTTTGCTTGTTAAAATGGTATCTCTTTAAATGTAGCAAAATAGCATCAGTCCTATAAAAAAAAAAACATTATGTTCTGTAAAAATAGCTTTTTTAATTAGCTAGCTTAACCTAGAGTTAAGTTTTGAAAAGCAGCTTGTCAAATTAGCTAGCTAGGTCAGTGTTGCAAATTAGCTTGTGATATTAGCTGGCTAGTTCATTCTTGGCAGCACAGTGGCTTAGTGGTTAAGCACTGTGGCCTCGCACCTCCAGGGACTGGGTACGATTCCTACATCTGTGTGTATGGAGTTTGCATGTTCTCACTGTGGTTGGAGGGTTTCCTCCGGGTACTCCGGTTTCCTCCCACATGTGTGAATGAGTGTGTGTTTGTGTGTGCCCTGTGATGGATTGGCATCCTGTCCAGGGTGTTCCCCGCCTTATGCCCTAAGTCTCCTGGAATAGGCTCCAGGCCCCCAAAACCCTGTATACAGAATTAAGCGGTACAGACAATGAGTGAGGGAGTTGTAACTTATTGTAACTAGCATGTAAAAATAGCAAATTAAACATGGTTACTAACCATAACATAATACTTAGTGAAGTTTGTGTCTTTAGTCAAAAATGTTTACTTTTTTATCATTTTCTCTGCACGTTCTCTTCCTCTTAATGTGAAACTGCATGTTTTTTATAGACACGCAATATGAACACAATGTACAGATGATGATAAGTTATAAAATAATGGCTGACACTTTTGAACCAAACCCACTTGTTCCAAAAATAAAAAAAAGAGGAAAGCCAAAAAGCTGAGATCATAAGATGAAAATCTGGAGTGTTATCATCTATTATATCACACATCCTGTTTCTTAGGACTCATACAGAAGCTGTGCGATTGTGCTTGCTAATCCAACCCATGTACAGCTCTGTAAGTGTGTGTGTGGGAGTGTGTGTCATGGAGGTGTAAAACTGGGTGGTGTGTTTAGTGTGCATGCTATATTTTGATATGATGTTTGCTCAGGGTAAATCTTGTGCTTGTGTCTCTCTTACACACACACACACACACACACACACACACACACACACACACACAGACACACACACGCATATATGATCTGGAATAACTGCTACGTGTTTCGGATCGTAGCTGTTGGAAGATCCAGTACAGGTTATACAACACAAAGGGTCACGAGGGTTACTTTATCCAGAAAAGCGTCCAAAATGTATTTTAACCACAGATACAGATATGTATATAATTCCTATTCTCATGATTGGGGTTCCACTAAAAGCACCCGTCTAATATTTTAAAGAAGATGAAGAAGAAGAAGAAGGAAAAGCAGGGTTCTGCCCTTTAATAATGCAATATGACCTTTTTTTCTTAGTGATTATATTGAAAGATAGTTATCATTTTAGTTATGACAAAGCAGTGTGTGATAAAGGATATGTTGAATTAAAACAATACATTTTATTTCCACTCATGTTTCAGTAAACTATAATGATTTATCTAAACGCATAAAACATCACAGCGAAATACACACATTGTTACAGGAATTTTTTTGCCTAATCTTTTCGGATGGACACACCTTTGTGTACAGATATAATAATCAACAAATGCAATAATACCCCTACACACACACACATATACACTCATCTGTGATACACCCAAATAACATATGAGAATGACTAAGATTCCTATCATACTGCAGTTAAAAAAAAAAAAAAAAAAGTTTTAAATCCACCCACAGTCTTATCTTTAATATGAATGAGCGTGAAATTCAAATCCTTCATTTGGTTCTTGTTCATTCAGAGCAATAAATCTCAGAGGTGTGCCGTTATAGAGGAATAATTAACAAGGAACAACAAAGTGAAGTAGAGTTACCATGACTCCAAAAAGAAATATTCTTAGCATGGAAAGAAGTCTTTTACTCCTCTTATACCACAGCAAATTATTACAATTTTTCAACAGCACATCATATGTTTTTGAATCCATTTACAGTAGAACCTCACAGAGTTCTTAAGGTGAGATTTTGTACCGAGAAACACATAATGTAAACCCAGATAATCCGTTCCAGCCACCAATATTACAAATTTCCAACACTATGATCATATATACAATCAACACATTTTGAAAAGACATGTACTGTAAATGAAGTCAAATATAAAATAAATAGATTTACATTAAAGCTCACTTAACCATAATTTAGGACTCCTCTTGGTACCAGCTGCTTTAAAAAGTGTCTCCATTTTCATCTTGCTACCATCTTTGATAACATTCTTGGTACCTATGGTGCTGTCTTCACTAAATCTTGCAGAAAATGAAAAAAAAAAAAAAAAAGCCTTTGCTTGGCTTGTCCATTGATGCAAACAAGTTTTGAAAGGCTCCCGGGTGCACACGCAACTTAGCCGGCGTTCAGTTCAGGTTGGTTCGGTCAAGTTCCATGCTTCACATAGCGAGTTCTTAATGCGAAAAAATTCTTAAGGCGGGGCATTTGTGTGCTGATATACCACTGTATAGCTATATTTAATGTTGTGCAGCAGCTCTAAACAGTTGTTCCTGGACATTAGCTTGAAGTTAATGAGGTTTTTACTATGGTATAGGTACCATAATAGTCCGATGGTACCTTTTATATTTCTATATTGTTATATTGATATTTTGTTCTTATTTGTACAGTATATTTTATTTTACTTTGTACAGTATATTTTACTAGTTAATTTCATTTTCTACCGTATTTCTTTTATTACAGTATATTTTATTTGACTAGTTAATTTTATTTTCTAATGTATTTCTTTTATTCATATTTATTTCTTATGTTTAAGCTTTTATTTTTAAGGTCACTGGCAGTCGTAAAAGCATTTCACTGCATATCGTACTGTGTATAACTGTGTACGTGACAAATAAAATTAGAATTTTGAATTTATACCAGGTATTTGGTATGGTAATTTTTTATTTGCTGATATACAGTAGTGCATGCACCACACTATGGAACACGGTTCTATCATGGAACATACAGCGGAACCTTTGCATACGAATAGCCTCCCTTTGATTTCTTGATTTTTTTTGCAAGAAATCAAAACTTTCAATACTTGTTCCAAACTTGTTTTGAAAGCCAAGCCAAGCAAGTTTACGAATTTTATGTTGTTGTTTTTTTAGTCAGTGAAATCTGTTTCTTAAGCGTCAACCCATGAAACAAACGTTTTTGTGCATGTTTATTGGTAATACTTTGGGGTGGTTGGAACAGATTCAAGTTTCAAGTTCATTTATATGTCATATGTCAACATGTCAACACAGGGCCAACAGTACAATGAAATGCTTACTGTAGGACGAGAAGAGCCAGTCAACATGTATATATACATATATGCAAGTATGTACTGTATATATATAAGTGAATGTGTGTGTGTATGTGTTGTTGCACATGATCACACTGCAATATTAAACCTTCACATGATTGTACATTAAATTTGTACTGTACAATGTTGATAAATACATTTTAAAGTGTTTTTAGTGTTTGAAAAATGTGGCGTGATATGTAATTATTATATCACTAAGCCTATCAATTCAATCCTGGTGATAGCCTGGTCTTTCAGTCTTTTGGTGTGTGGGGAGAGGCTCCTGTACCACCTGTCAGATGGTAGCCGAGAGAAAAGTCTGCATGTGGGGTGGTTGTGTTCCATAGATGCTTTCTGCAGACATCGTCTGTAATACTGTATATATCATGGACGGAAAGGAGCGTGCCTCCAGTGATGTTCTGTACCACTACCACTTCCACTTTTTGCAGTGCTTTCCGGCTTTGGCTGGAACTGTTCCCATCCCAAACTGTGATACATCTCTTGATGGTGCACCTGTAGAAGTTTATGAGGGTGCTGGTCTTTATGGCAAACTTCCTCAGCCTCCTCAGGTAATAGACCCACTGGGGAGCTTTCTTTACCACGGTGCCAGTGTGTGTTGTCCAGGAGAAGTAATTTGAGATATGGACGCCAAGGAATTTGTCAACCTCTCAACCTCAGCACCATCGATGTACTGTAGATGGGGGAGTGTCCAACACCCTGCCTCCTATAGTCCACCATCGTCTCCTTTGTTTTGGAGACTTTCAGTAGAAGGTTATTGCCCTTGCACCAGCTGGCTCGTGCCCTGACCTCTTCTCTATAGGCAGTCGCATCCTGATCTGTGATGAGACCCAGAATGGTTGTGTCATCCGCGAACTTGCAGATGTAGTTTGAGTTTAGCAGTGCAGTCATATGTGAAAATATGACTTTTTTCACTTTTTTCATCTGCATTTTTATTATTTCTTATGGGAAAATTAATATTGAATTCATAGTACAGATACTATAGTATGGTCCTATGGAAACTGTATGAGTATACTGTCGAAAATACTGTATGTTATACATGTGTATATACCAAAATGGCAAGACATAAATTCAAATTCAAATCAAATTAAAATTTTGTCACATAAACAGTCATACACAGTACGATATGCAGTGAAATGCTTAGACGACCGCCCGTGACCTTAAAATAAAAGACTATTATTAGGAAATAAATATGAAAAACAAAATAGAAGTAAATTTAACTAAGAAAGAATCAAATAAAATATTTGTACAATACAAAATATACAATATATGAAAAATATAAGAAAAATAAGAAAAGAAAAAAACATATAAAGTATAGTCACATTGTAAATATGCAACATCAATGTAACATTAATTTAAAAATTATTTAATGTTGAAACTCTTAATATTACATACAATAATATGGTACTATAATATACTATACTATACTATACTATACTATACTATACTATACTGTACTATACTATACTGTACTGTACTGTACTGTACTATACTATACTGTACTATACTATACTGTACTATACTATAATATACTATACTATACTGTACTGTACTGTACTGTACTGTACTGTACTATACTGTACTATACTATACTATACTATACTGTACTATACTATACTATACTATACTATACTATACTATACTATACCAGTATTATGTTTAAGCATATCTAATATGGCACAACATACCATATTAGATACCTGCTGAACTTTGGTACTCACTGTGGTACGCAATGAGTACCATGGTGTTCACCAAAGTATTAAATGTCATAAAACCTGTTACCCTATAAATTCCTATGGTATTATGGTAATGTCTAAAGTACAACAGTATTACTATAGCATTTTATGGCATGGACTACAGTTTACCATAGTTCACTATAGTCCATACCATAGTAACATTATTATTCTTTTAAAGAAATTTAAAACATGAAGACATGAAGACTCTCCTGTTTTTTGCTTTTTTTTTACCGGGAAAAAACCTGTTATCTCTGACTGTTCCTTGACACTGGAGACTCCTTACATAAATGTTGAATAAACTATGAACACACATTAGTAAGACAGCACCGAAGTGCCTCATCCGTGTTTCATACAGTATGTTGTTGCGTAAACAGGTCTAAAGAAACTCAATCCAGATGCCTTGATCAGGTTCTTCACAGAATTTAGCTCAGGAGACATCTTTCCTGACCTTCAGCCTCCATGTGTGTTCGCTTTTAAATCCTCCGCTATTACTGGCAAGATCAAGGGACCCGAAAGACGAGCACGGCTTCGTGGGCTGGGATGAGAGAAAACACAGTCTGAGGAGAGGATTAAGAGAAATAAAAAGAGAAGAAAAGATTGTGTGATATCAGCTGCCTCAGGTAGTGTGTGTGTGTGTGTGTGTGTGTGTGTGTGTGTGTGTGTGTGTGTGTGGGTTGGTTCGCATCAATCACATCTCGGTTAGCTGACTCTTGCATGTCCTTCCAAAGCTGATATCCCTGACATCCCATAAAATCGAGAGAGAAGGAATAAAAATAAAAATGATTAAACACAGCTTTAGAAACTGTCTGTGGTCATCCAATTAAACATCCCCAAATAACCTCAACCATAAAATGATCGTTTAGCGTAATGCCCCGCAATTTCCTCGGAGTACATTTCTGGCCGGGACTCGTGCTGTTTCGGCGCAGAAACCAAGCCAAACCTCTTAAAATCAATGACTGCTGCCAGAACAAGATCAAGGGCTGAAGAAGTTTATAAATTCATATTAATATTGCTATTATTTATGTTGTTCTTATTACCATCTCTATTTATAAATCCCTAAATCATGTTTATCATTTAAGAAATCTGTGCTTGGCAATAATGACGGTCACCAATGGAGACAGAAGTGGGTTTTTTTTTTTTTAATGCTTGTCTTGTGTTTTTCATTGTGTGTTTTGTGTCTTTTCCCAATCTTAGCACAACCAAGAACATTCTGTGCTAATAACCCAAAGGCTTAATTTCACATTCTTCTAAAGGAAAAACGTCATTCAAAAAAAGAAACACTCAACATTAAAGAAACACTCAACCCTGCCCATTCAAGCAAATCGATTTTCCCAGTCGATCCGCTGTTTTAAAAAAAAATCAAATAATTTTTACTAACACTATAAGGCTGTTCAGATATTTCAGACATCACTTAGCACAAATTTATCAACCACATAACTGAAAATGTACAAATCCAGGAGTTATAGTATTTTCCCAAACCTGTTAATTATTGAATTCAGGTGTTTCAATCAGGCCTCTTATCCTCAGTGAAGATCAATCTTAATGCTTCAGCATACCAATGATATGCTTCCATCTTTGTGACAACAGTTAACAAGGGGAAGGTCATTTTCTATCCCAATATGACTCTGCCCCAGTGCACAAAGCAAGGACTATAAAGACATAGTTTGATGCGTTTGGTGTGGAAGAACTTGACCGGCCCTAACACGGAGCCCTGACCTCAACGCCATCGAGCACGAAGATTACGAGCCAGGCCTCCTCATCCAACATCAATGTCTGACCTCATAAATGCTCTACAGAAGGAATGGGCACGAATTCCCACAGAATCACTCCAAAATCTTGTGGACAGCCTCCTTTCAAAAGGGAGAAAAACTCCATGTTTAAGTGTATGTATTTGGATACAATATCATTGCTGGGTTTGGACAAATACTTTTTAGTGTATGATTTCTGATCTTGCTACACATTTTACCATAACTCTAATTTCTCGGGTAAAAGTATCAGAAACTACATGAGCAGTGCATTTTAGTAGACATTAAGGTGACAAAAAGATAGCCATCCACCGCTAATCTACTGTAGCAACTGTAAGCTTTCAATAAGTGCTACAGTCCATATGGATGAACATTGCAGTCACACGCAAGTGCAGAAGACTTGGTTGCGTGAGTAACTTTGAGGTGAGTAAACAGATAAACAAATAATGCGTCCATTCTGAATAAAACTGCGTCAAGTAGACACCTGAGTCGGGACATGCTTACCTGATCCGGCCTGATCGGAAAGAATTTTCATGAGAATTTTCATGAGAATGAGAGGGAGGCGCAAACCTTTGATCTTTATTTTAATATGTAAATATCCGCCGTGTAAACACTTGATCTGATCAGTAAACCCTGTGAGAACAAACAACTCTCTTCCCTCAGTCTTTCCTCCACTGGATCTCAGGCTGAGGAAGGAACTCACATTTCACACATAGTAAAGCGTCTAACCAATCATAGATAAGACGGAATTCTTGTAACCAATCATAATGCAGAAGCCGGGATTTATCAGAAAAGATGGGAAGCCTCGAAGTTGAGGGAAATAAATTTCCTTTTCTGTCATATTTCTGGCAGATTAAACGTTTCACAGCGAGCAGAACCTCTTAATGCCTGTCAGAAAAGTTCCCTCCTGATTAAAAGCTGTGAGCATACTGTATAAACACGCATCCTATCAGATCGGCATCCGTGTAAACAGTCTAGTTGGAAACAGTTGAAATACAGTATTGTCCATGTAAACACAGCTGTTGTGTCCTTTTAAAAAAAATCTTTGGTAAATTACTTCCCAGTTTTCCACCTTATTGACTCTTTACTGTGGATCACAATGGTTTGAAACGTGTGGCTCGCCATGGCTCCGATGTCTGAGCTAAAGAAAGAGCAAAGGCAAAATACACTGACATTATATAGAGGTAAGGAAAAGCTGGCAGTTTGACCGATGAGCACTACGGAAGTCTACATACCTGTGATAAATGACACAGTGCGACACTTATTCAGTGTGTGTATATATAGTACATGAAACGCTCTCGCCTAAAACCATTAGTCCCTGTGTTCATTAACTTGCTAGATGATTCCTGTTTTAACATCCACAATTTCAGCAGCAGCTTTCCACTGACTAGAGATAAGATTTGATTAGATTAGATTAGTCTTTATTGTCATTCTGCAAAATACATGTTGAAATGCAGTTAGCATCTAACCAGAAGTGCATAAGTGGTTTATTTACAATAAATGTCAAATGTATTCAAATAAATTAAAGGGTTCATAGGTACAGGGTGTAAGAAGGCCTTGAATGACCATGAACCTACGAGTCATAAAAAGCTGTTGCTTTGCAACAGGATGCTGAATAAATTTATAGCCCATGGTGGTAAGGCTTCGAAACACATGCTGCCAACCCCGGAAATCGTAGATTTAGTATACGATGACCCATGGGTCATCATGATTTGTGAATTTGTAATCATTCATTCTTTTTCTGTACTGCTTATTCTATACAAGGACGCAGGAGCATATCTTAGGAAACTTCAGGCATAAGATGGGGTACACACTGGATAGGCTGCCAATCCATCCTAGGGCACACACCATACACACTAAGGGGCAATTCAGGAACACCAATTAACCTTTGTTAATCTACCACTTAAGGTCCGCCATTTAAGTACTTAGTTATTTAGTTATATTTTCAAAAATGTAATCCGTTATTCAGACAACTCATGTAATCCGTGAGCCGCCGCGAGTGACCGCCCGATGTTCCGCGAAGTTCTGCAAGGTCTGCGAGGACCGACGCGTGGAAAGATGGAAACGTAATCACAAAACTCTCGGTGAATCATGATGAACTTTACTTACAGCCACCGCGCGAAACCATGTAGATGAAAAGTATGGAAAGTATTAGTTACTTTTATCATTAAGTAACGCTGTAATGTAACTGATTACTCTTTAATGTCAGTAATTTTGTAATGTAATTAGTTACTTTAAAAAGTAACGTCCCCCAATACTGCCAACCAACCACCAGGAGAAAATGCAAACTCCCTGCACCTAGACAGAAATCGAACCCGCAACCCAAGAGGTACAAGGCCACAGTGCCAACCATTATGCCACCTGAGCTCATAGCTATTTGTAGCCAAGTAGGACCTGGGCGTTAGGCAGAACTCAAGAAAGTGTGTACTTTCCAGTTGTTGTAAGCCTTTCAGCTGCTCCCGTCGAAGGGTCTCCACAGTGGACCATCCGATCCACACAACAGCTTGGCACTGGTTTTACACCTGATGCTCTTCCTGACACAACCCTCACATTTCAGTCAGACTTGGGACCAGCATTGAATCCAGTGGCTGGGGTTTTGGGCATTGGCTAGGAATTAAAGCCCGGCCTTCCGCATGGCGGAAGCGAAACCTACCCCCGAGCCACCAATGGCCTGAAGTGTGTACTTTCCAGTAAAGATTCAAAGAAATTCAACTCACCATAAACAGAACCCCTGATGAAGCACTTTGTAAGAAATCAATGATGAAGTGCCGAGGCAAACTCCATCCAGCGACTGAGACGAAGCATTCAGTACGGAAATTGTGACAAAGCAACGTTGTTTGTTATAAAGCAACCATGACGAAGGGCTTTGCACCGAAATCATGATGAAGCGCTTGTGGTGCCGCTTCATCCTTCACCCGGTTCCGCTCTTCACCCAGAGGCATTACAGCAGCAGGAGGATAATGAGTCAGACGTACAGTGGCAACAGTGAGAGTGCCATCTGTGGCACCAAGCAGGAACCGTCTGGATCTGCCATGTTTCAGTTCCTGGTTTGAAGGAACACACGCTGCATAAATGTCCTGCTATTTTAAGCACCACACACACACACACACACACACACACATTAAATCACAGTAATAGGAGTGACAGGGTGAATAGTAGCCTAACCAGTGTGGAATGGGGAACTCACACAGCTCTGTGTAGTCAGATTGAAAAATCTCACTCTCTCTCTCTAAAACAAACACACACACACACATATATATATACACTGGCAGTGCAATACGCACAGCACAGCAGTTTATACTCTTAATAGCACTTGTAGGTGTGAGAGGCCATTCATTTCAAAGCTTCCTAAGTAGAACTAAATGATCTGTACTCGCTTTTACCTTCCAGTATTTTGCTCTTTCTCTTTCTTCTACACACACACACACACTCACACATTAAAAGTGAGCAGGTTTTCAGACGATCAGGGACAGATAAAGTTTCTTTATCTATTTCAGATCGTCTCTTTGGTCACCGAGCAGGACTAATGTCCGCCATTATTCGCTCGATCTCTGGACCCAGCGGCTCAATAATACATAAACTCCTCAGGCGTCTCTCTCTCTCTCTCTCTCTCTCTCTGAGCGAGACTGTTATCACTCTCTACAATGTAAAGGGCCAATTCATCTCTCTGAACGAACCACCGAAGAGCCACTGTGAAATTCAATGAAGCTGCTGTTGCAGGCGTGTGTGTGTGTGTGTGTGTGTGTGTCTGGTTATGAATCAGCACTTTTTGTGGACATTCCTGCCATAAATTGATAGGGATGCTCTACTAAGCGGCTAAGCGACAAGTGACTGCTGATACATAAGTACTTCTTGACTTCGATTTTTTTTTTTCTTAGTAAGTGTTCGGTTTAAAATTGATGAGTGCTGGAGCGCTAGATCGCTCTGCTGTGCTTCGACACCCTTGCTAATCACTTTCACACACTCGCACACACCGACAGCGTGGAGTGACAGAATGTTCTCCAGTTTATTCACAGGAAAGGAGGTATTCAAGCCAAACGTCCCGAGTCTCACGTACATTCGCTTTATCAGCGACCATGAGCCATTTGCATGTTCTCTAGAAATCTGCGAAGACAAACAGGGGGAAGTTTTAAAGTGTTTGCACATTAGGGCTCCGGAATCATTTCCGAGAACACTCGACTCCAAAGTCTGGTTCGTTTTGATAAGCGAGAACACAATCTTGTGAACTGTTCCCGAGTCTGCTGGAAGATGTTTACATTTACGGCATCTTGGAGGGACCCTTAGTGAACAACCTTTTTTTTATATCTCATTTTATACATATGAGCAGTGGAGGATGAGGGTCTTGCTCAAAGGCCCAACAATGACAATGTGATGGTGGTGTGGTTTGAACCTGGGATCTTCCAATCAGTATTCCAAAACCTTGACCGCTGAACCACCCCTGCTGTGAAAAGGTGGTCTCAACGTTTGAGGGTCTCAAGCATGGTATGACATACTCTGGCACGGATCTAATCACCCATCGTACCTGAGCATGGCCCTTAACACGCGGCTGCTCAGATGTATAAAATTAAATATTCACCCAATCATCGTCTAAATCGCATTGTACCTTGTGCACATGGTCGCAAGGACCCTGGAGCCTATCCCAGGAGACTTAGGGCACAAGGTGGGGTCCACCCTGGATGCCGTACCAATCCATCGGGGAATTTGGGGACACAAATTAGTCTAATTTGCATGTCTTTGGACCGTGGAAGGAAACCGGGGCACCCGGAGGAAACCCACCAAGCACAGGGGGAACATTCAAACATGCACATAGACCCAAGGCGGAAATCAAACTCAAACCCACAACAGTACCCGTACAAATGTGTGTAGAAGAACGCTAAAACTTGGAAAGGACTAGCAGAGATCATAGCTGCCTCTGGAAAGTGGAAAGTGTGTGTTAGCTAGTACAGTTAGCTTGCATTTGAAACCTAGAGCTTGACGATCCTATTTTGAACCTTTAAACCTTATTTAACTCTCCAGTGTACAATTTGATACATTTTTGGCTACTACCGAAACGTTGAGCCAGGCCACGCCCACAGAGCGATGACATTAGCAGACGCTACACACCCACGAGAGGCACCTGCGAGTGACACAAGCGACTATAACACTGCGCCTCTGTTGCTGTCCATCGCAATTAAGCTGAATGTAATGACATCAGCTATTATCATGATAAGTGAATTAGCTTTTGATTGCATTCCAGCCTACACATTTGGCTCGAGAAGAAAAAAGGAACGATGAAAGGATAAACAGGAAAGCGAACCGGGCATGAACAAGCACTTGGTGGCGTGAGCCCAAACCCGGAGCGCTACAAAAGGAGCGCATTGTTCTTTAAGCACAGGACTAGCAGTCATGAAGCTGATGGATGCGAGCCGCGTGTCACAGCTACGCGATTGTCCGGGTTCTGTCGAAGACCCGAACATCAGAACGCACCCAGATGGACAAGAGAGCGTGGACACTGGCTCTTTCACACGTCCTGACAATAACCGTCTTTCACGCCTGGCATTTCATTCGCATTAACGATACAGCGAGAGCAGACAGGGGGTCACACTGAGTCCCGCACTGAGAGTGTGTTTTACAACGCTCCACTGTGAACCACAGTGCATGTAGGCGGCTTAGCTTCACGCTAGACTCGTCCAGATGTGCACACGGCTGTGTGCAGATGTCCAGCAGGAATGCAAATCTGCCCACTTCAAGACTAGTCTCGTCACTAGAGAGGGATTTGGAGCAGAAATATTTGACGTCGCGTTCCAAAACGGATATTCTTGCAGGATATTAAAGAAAGTGATGTAATTAAATAGTCAATAAAGTTAGCAGCATCGAGTGCTGAATCAGTAACCAGTCCAGATCTTTTGCATCCTTATCTTTTACGCAAAATTCTACTCTACCCTGCTAGTATCCAGTTGCTATGAACAAATCCACTGTGAATCGAGCTACAATAAGGGAAGCAGCTTCATCCAACTTTTATGTAGTACTTTTTACTACAGGCTCAAAATGATCAATGCATGCTAATCAAAAGCTGGTTCCATTGTTTCTAAAGCAGTGTGGTTAACCCGAAGCCCAGCTCTCCTTCTTTCTCATCTGGGCTTTGGTTCGAGATTTTGCATGGCCGTAGGGTTCAGGGCCTGAGTGGCAACCTGCTGTATCTATGATGCAGCTCGAATCCCCGACTCTCC
The DNA here is from genome assembly GCA_030014215.1 of Clariallabes teugelsi. NCBI lineage: Eukaryota > Metazoa > Chordata > Actinopteri > Siluriformes > Clariidae > Clariallabes > Clariallabes teugelsi. Next base: position 5,044,556 of record JAQMYG010000037.1, on the reverse strand, counting down.
AATCAGCATCTTAGAGCCTCAACCACCTCAACCACCACTGCCCCACATGAACCAGATCAATCCGTTAAAGATTACAATGTTTCATTGATTAATCACAATTAATTTATTCATTATCTACGTAGATTTAATGTTGTGGAATATCCAAAAGACACGTTAGTCCTTGTTATCACTTACGCTATAGCAACAGCAAACAGACGTTCTTTTACAGGCATCTCATGTTCTCTGTTGAAATGCTGGAGCGTGTAGACTTCTCTGTCTTTGAAGGCTTTTCATACATAAGTAACAAAGCACTGAGTCGTTACTATGGAAACAATAATGCATCCAAATAAGGGCATTAACGTAAACCCATTGTTTGTGTTACAGCTGGAACCACTGTATGACACAAGCAATTCGGTTATATCAAATGAACTCCTTATGTTCCGACCAATCAGATTCAAGAACTCATGTTTTTTAAATGTAAAATGATTTACTGCTCTATTGAGTGGAAAAAAACAAAAACAAGAATAGATCCACTTGGTACTTAGCAACTGTTGAAGACAACACTGGTGACTAGGATGTGGGCGTCGTCTGTACATGTCCTTTTGTGCATTTATTTATTAATTTTTTTAACCCAGTCACTGAGTCAGTTATGGACGATGAATATTCTTCCTCCGAGTTATTGATCAGAGAATGAGCTCGAAGGTAAAATGCACCACAAATAATTAAATAATTAATTCTAAGCGCCACCGCTGAAACGGCCTGTGCGGTAGCTTTAAAGCACTTACCTACAGTATTTCCCAGCGTTGCTCGAAATGATCAATAAAGAGTTAAAACGTCACGTGAAGATTACGCTGAGTGCACTTCTTTCTCAACAGCCCTAGGCCAATCGCTTTCCGTCTTACTTAAAAGGATCAAACTGGGCAATCTTGGATTTGATTTGGAAGCAAAGTGGTCTTGCCGTATCGATCACGTCGCAATTAGCCGCTATGATATCGCAAAGAAACGAAAGAAAAATACAATGCTCACCTAAAGATATCATCAGGACAGATGGAAAGGTGCGCTGGAGTGCGAACAAGTAGCGTTTGGATGTTTACAGCAAAACCACTTAACACGGGACCATTAGCCCAGAGACAGGCTTATCACGGGAAATTAGATTTGGCAGAAGTGCCGGGATGCTTTTTCCTTTTTACATTAGTGCTAAGAGAAAAACCCACGGAGACCATCACACAGCAGAAACTACAGGAAGATTAGGTACTTAGGTACATCTACAGGAATTTAGCCAGCGAGTCTGTCTGTAGTACAGTTCCTGATTTCGCCTCAGAGCCTGAAAGCTTTGATTTAAAACCAAGCAATGTTATTGCTTTAGTGATGATGATGATGATGGGTGCTGTGGGTGATGTCTGAAAGCTTGATCTGAGGACACGAAGGTGGGTGAAGGAAACCGCAGGAGCCACAGCATCTCAGGAAGGCACACATCAGCTTTCTGCCATATGCACCAAGTGGTTGCCATTATGGTATTTATTCTAAGTGATGATGTTTAGTGTGACTTTAGTGTGACTTGGGACAATTCTGTATTTCATATCTGTAAATGCCATGTATATGAATGTCATGGCAATGTTGGGCTTGTAAGGATATTTTTTGGGACTGAGATTTTTTTGGTGGGGGGACAAAATGTTCTATATCTATAAATGATATATATCTTTAATACATGAAGAATGGACTACACATTCTTCTGCACAGAGTTTCTGAAATCAACATGGATAAATAGATAAATAGATAACAGTCACCAAATATATATAAATATATAAAATGTATAGAATCCGTGATGTATATTTGACCGCTCATCTTGGCATTGGTAGTGTTCCATTAAATATGTTGGTTTTCTTAAAGACAGTCGACAAATTTCCAATATGGATGCAGTTCTGGAAGCCTAAACTTAGCTTTCTTTATCCATTCCACAACCAGATTGTGGCTCTCCATACCGCACCATGAGATGTTTTAATGTTTATAAGAGCCCTGACTACAGGGCTTTAGAGGGGGTCAATGAAATAGGAGTTGTGAGAGTGCTTGTGACACGGATGGGAAGACCTTGTCATTTAGAGATAGCATGGGATTATTAATTAATAAACAAAAAGGAAACCAAAAGGAAACTGAAAACTCAAAGTAATCAGAGGCGTCTACTCGAGAACAAGCAGGACTCTGGAAACTAAAAATAATCACTAAAGATCCACTTAAGATCCTCGTTCACCCTCAATGAGGATTTTTGTTGTTTTGAGTTTTGTGTTGTACACTTAATAACTCCAAACCGAGAGCTAATGCATGTCGCGCTCTCTCTCTCTCTTTTTCTCTCTCGTTCACCGCCGTCTTAGGAAGACAGAGGCTGGGTCTTTGCCTCTGTCTTGTACTCTTTCTGCACGCTTATCTATATTGGTTTTCTTTCTTTCTTTCTTTCTTTCTTTCTTTTCTTTCTCTCTTTCTTTTTCTTTCTTTGGCCCTGATACCTTACCAATGCTACCTAGTGATCGCACAAAGTGCCGAGGTATCTGGACCCTTAAATAGACTCGCCGCCAGGTGTGGCGTCTCCACACTGATTACGGCATTGCCTAGCAACCGTGTGTATAAATGGCCGCGCCTCTGCCTGTTTTGAGAATTTTTTCGCGGCTCTGCCCATCGTCGTTACAGCTTGGATATTTTTCTTTGAGTCTTGATTGAGCATTTCATTTTGTCCAAGTTTTCACCCATCCACCTGGTGATTTGAGGTTCCCCTGAGGAATTCTCCTCCTCCTTCATTATTCCATCCACTCTGCACAATGCTCCCTGCACCCATTCCACTGGCAGCATAACAGCGTCATAGCAGGATGCTACCACCACCATGCTTAACAGCTGCTATAGTGCTCTCAGGGTTGAATGTCATATCTTTGCTCCTCCAAACATAACATCTGGAGCCGATCCCAAGAGACTTAGGGCACGAGGTGGGGTACACCCTGGACAGTTTTTAATCGACTCATAATTTGTTCAATCGATCATACAGTTATGAACAGTTGGCTGAAGCAATGGGTAAAAAATGCACTATTTAGCAGGATGGATTCATTTTCACATGTAATTTAAACAATATTACAGTGGGGACTAGAGAGAGCTGGTGCACCGAGCTCTCTCAGTGGGGTGGGATGGGAGGTATCTATCTTTCACATCAATGACGGCTCTACAGCCAATCATGGGCGTCTGTCCTCCTAGTGTGTCATGCCGTCCCCAACGTTGCGTGAGCGAGCAGTTCGAAAAGATGCAGTCGGCTGGCGTTACATGGTTTGGAGCAAACACTTGATAATCTTTAGCCCTCCCTGACAGGTAGCAGTAGCCTTTATGCGCGAGACCCCTAGTGATGGGTGGGAATTGGATACGACTATATTGGGGAGAAAATTAGGGAAAAATCAAAAGAAAAAATTATTTTTTTGATAAACCAGCTACTTTAGAAAACCAAACTGAAAGCGTCTCCCTTTTTTTCTTGCTGCCGTACTTGCTATTGCTACATTCTTGGGACCCATGGTGCATGGTCTTCACTAAATCTTGCACAAGATGTAAAAAAGAACCAACAATAAAAAATCTCGAAAAACTCGCTTCTTTAAATTCCGGCTTTCCACCGACGCAAACAAGTTTTGTACGGCTCCTGGACGTACGCGCAACTTAGCCGGCGATCAGTTCGGTTCGGTTTGGCTCAGTTTTTAAACTCGTATGCTAGAAATGCTTGTATGCCGAGGCAGAATTGTTGCAAAATTTCAGTTCTTAAGGTGAAAATTCATGAGGCAAGACATTTGTATGCCAAGGTATCACTGTATTCATATTATGTGATTTTTATTTCTCATGATTCATGCATTTCCTCTGCAAGGTTCCTTTTTTAAAAACATTTATTTACTTCACCGTCTTTTCATCTTTACATTTTTATTTTATACAAAGCTTCAGATCACCGAGACTGGAGGGTTGGAGCTGAATCTGCGTTGTGCTGCAGTCTTGCTGTTTTTGGAGTCATTTTTTATCTCAGCTGAGTCAGTCTCACTACACACACACACACACACACACACACACACACACACACTTACATTTCACTCTGGCTGTTATAACAGGAACAAGATGGAAGGAAATAAATGAAGGAAGAAAGAGGAACGGAGAGCAAGAGACAAGTCCATTGTTCTGATGAAATAAGGACCAGCTTTTCAAATAGGAGAAATGTCCTTGGGTGTTTGAGTGTGTGTCTGATTGTACCAAATGCACATACAGTATATGGAAGAAATATGTAGAATGGGTACAGAGGAAAAGGAGAATCTGAATCGGTAAATATTACCGCTCGGCTCTTTCAATCTGCCCAATGCGTATGCGGTTATCTTACGAGTTATATGTTTAGTGATAATTATTTTACAGAAGGACACACACTTCTTGTTTTATGTGACACTCAAGCACCATGCCACCACGTCTTGTCCTTTTTCTATAAAGGCAGCAGGAGATTGAAACACAGCCAGGGTTATTCTCAGAGCCCCCCGGGCCCTCTGTATCAATTTACCGCTGTTGCCTTTCTTTAAACAGAGATGTTTCTGCAGCCTGTGGCCTGTAGCACAGCTAACACACCTCATTACTCCAACTCAGATAGAAGCTCGGTTCAAAAATATACTATAAATTCAGTAATTAGTGGAGCTGCCAGGGTTGGGTTTGGCTCAGCAGCAAGAGAAGCCTCTAAATAAGACTGAGAGTTTATTATAACAAATGAAAACTTTGAGCAATAACTATCAATTTATCATTTTAGGATCCTACATTGCCAGACTCTTTGATGTACTTAAAATATACAAGGGGTGTTCAAGTCAAACTGGGACTTGTGGGACAGCTGGGAGACCTCGCTCCAAGCCATTTCCACATGTTTGGGCCATTAAAGGAGTTCCTGGGAGGCCGGAATTTCGGCTTGATCGCGGCTCTGGCAAACTGAGAAAACTTTCTACTTTCATTGTATCCACTGAGATAAGTGCATTAGTGTAGCAGACGATTATATAGAGAAATAAAAGGAGTTTTTACTCTCAGTACTGTTTTGTTATTCTGCACAATCAAAAGTCCAGATTTGACCCGAATTCATAATATCTCATGTTATAAAAACATTTTTGTAGGTTTTAAGAAGAGTTCTTTGGTTTTTCATCAATAATTGATGACGTGGAATGAAATATCCACTCAGAGGAAAATACTCCGGTCTCTGTGGCACATAAGGTTTTGAACTATTAAGAAGAAAAAACAAATCACAATAAACATGTGTCTTCAGTAGTCCCGCCATCCTGTTATACTGTATGTTTTAACCAGAGACAGTGACGTGTTTGGATTTAGGTCAGCTTCACATGATGATTTTAAACCCACCTTTATCTGGAGTGTATCCCGGGATCATATTATGTACTGTATATAATAAATAGATTATTATAAAATCAGTTAAAATCAGAACAATTTCTTGTGGTGTCCGTCCGTCAGCATCACTGATTACTCAGGACACATGTTAGCATTTTTTTTTAGAATTACGTTTTACATATCTCACTTATTTCTTATTTAGATTTCATTTTTATTCTTCTCTCCACTAATTCTTTGGAGGGAGTATAATTTTTTTAGAATCTCTTTACAGATTCTAAAACCTGCGCGGCCATCTGAGGTTCTTGTTAGCGTGACATCTTGATAACGAGTAGCTAAATGTTTGCAGAATGTTCTGTATATGGGATTATGACTGTTACTATCAGCAGATGAACTGTTTTTAAATTAAAATTTGCAATGGGTCCAAATTGAACAGGGTCAAGGTCAGTGCAAGGTCAAATGAAGGAAATTGTTTTATGAAGTATATTTTAAGGCTGTTTCTAGGATACAAAGCTCAATTCAGTAGATATGATTAGTAAAAGGTTAGTGTTAGTTGAAAGCTTACACAAAGTACTTCTTAAAGTTTACACTGAACAGGTTTAAGAGGCATGGCCTTAAAAAAGAGCTGTTCAGTTCTTAAAAAATGATGGGGATCGAGTTGACTGGGTGTGGTTGCACTATATTTTACCCCAAATTTTCTCTTCGGGTTCAAAGTATATCAATTTATCCTTACGTTTATCAACAATAAACCATTTCCAAATGACTTTAGTGGACACTCTCCATGGTTAATGTATGATGATTGAGTGAATACTGTAGTTGGTGGTACACAAGACAAATGGTGATCAAAATCTCCAGAAATATTATAATGATGACGGTGCTTGTGATCTCAGGAAGTAATAATAGTTATCTCAAGATCATGAGATAACTAAGTCATGATCTCCAGATAATAGTACAAACAAAAATACTCGCTTGAATGATAACAGACATAACCTTCCCACAACAGTAACATGATTTCTAAAGAAATACAAAGCTTGTGTGTTACTGTCTGTCCTGTTATCTTGACCTATAATAAATCACTCCCTTTAAATCAAATAGGATTTCCATCTGAGTCAAGTAAAGTGATTTTGCTCTTTCAGCACGTTTATTAATCAAGCTAATTGATAACTCTTGTGGTCGATTGAATGTTTCCGCTTCTGCAGAAAAACTGATGACTCCTGTGTTCAACTTTTATATTTCCCGACATTCCCGACAAACTTTTCAATAAACTTCTAAGAGCCATTATTTCCTTTGTATGACTGGTTCATCATAATGCCGTTCGCAGCACATTACTCCTCTGGCACGTTTGCTAGAACATCATAAACCTTGAGGTGTGCATGCTCTATAAAGCATAAATAAGTAAATGCATACTGTGTGTAGATAAATAATTGATGAGGAGATCTTGTCATTCCTTGCTTGTGGTGGGTCCGTGAGAAACCTGAAGAGTGCAGGTCAGCATGTAATGCATTACATCTACACGCGGTTGACACACTCACCCCAGACTTTATAAATGTCTGCCCTGCTTGCTTCACTTCCTCCAGACGCTGACAGGTTTTGTGTGTGTATGTATGTGTGTGTGTGTGTGTGTGTGTGTGTGTGTGTGTGTGTGATGAGGAAGACCCTGGGGCCTGTTGTTTGTCAGTCGAGGCTGAGATTTTAAAGTGTATGCATGAGTGTGTGTGTGTGTGTGTGTGTGTGTGTGTGTGTGTGTGTGTG
>JAQMYG010000037.1:4940520-4951395 GCA_030014215.1 Clariallabes teugelsi | reverse complement strand
CATATACTAATGTGCCACAAACAGGAAGTTAATATCACCAACCATTCCCATTTTATTAAGGTGTATCCATATAAATGCCCGACCCTGTATATGGTAAGTTCACTGTTATTGATTTGCAACATAAAAATTACAACAAAGAAAATGTTTGGAAAAAATAAATCACCAAAGTAAAAAAATTAAATAAAATTGCAAAAAGTTGTGGCATTTCCAGGTATTTTAAACAGTGTCCTATAAAGAGTTACCCATGTGATGTCATTGACTATATATTCTGCTACTTTTTTCTTTTTCTAATGGATATTTGTAAATCAGCACATTTGCATAGGACGTAAACAAGTACGCGTCTGAACCCAAACTTTAGTATACAGTAGCTGGTGCAAATTATTTAACACACTCGGAGGAAATAAGAATTTGAAGGTCAGCCTGTCTGCGCGTATCGGCAGAAAATTTATTTCACCTGAAGGCAGCCTGGGGCCAGTTTCCCACATAACTGAACTGACAGAGCAGAAATGATTTGTGCAGTAAACATATTCACCCCGGGTGCAGTGCTGTAGTGAAAATATTCAAATACTGCTTGACAGGTTTCAGGCTGCGGAGGCGAGGTCGGATGCGAGCGCAGATTCTTTTATGAAATGAAGTGGAAACAAACAGGGGAGGATGTGAAAACAAGTAACCTGAACATACGCTGTGAACATGAGGCGTAAACGTACAGGTGAGGAGCAAAACCGGGAAGCAGGTGAACAATAATCACCAGCGGAAAAACATAACAGAACGTCAGTAATGGTCCATTACTCCACTGATTGCTACATGATTATTAGACAACTAGGAGACGATTCTGCATATTGTTAGGATAAATCAAGCAATTTAGAGAAAAAAACATTTGCAATTATTATTATACGCTAGAAAACCTCTTTGAGACACAACTCTGATTGTTGTGAGTGCACATGTGGATTTTATTATTATTAATTAGTATCCAGCTCATTAATTTGTATTCATACTTTTCAAAAATGCTCCAATAACAGTGTGAGATATCAGGTGTGATGTAAACCTGTCGCCCATTGATGTACATATGAACATACAACATGTGAGTGACACCGATCTGCAGTTCACACAATCAAAGCAAGCCAGACTGCCTCCTGTATCAAGCTGTTATCAGGATCTACAGCATCTTCTTATATTTTAAATACGTGATGCTGCGGAGTGAAGCGAGCACGAGAGCACTTCAGTTCACATGCACACTCACCAGAGATTACAGTTTGCTCGTGAGTCAAAGCGATTCCTATCACTTGATAAAAGCTCTGCTCAGGATGGTTGTTCTCCTTTTTCTCACACTTTAATAAAGACACCGTTACAGAACACATCAGCACTCCAGTATAAACAGAGCTACCCGGAACACTGACTGTTTAAATGGGTTACTCATTTCTGTATCAGTGACTAAACCAAAAGTATGCACTCATACTTCTGGAAAAAAAAAAAAAAAAAGCATCATGTTTAAGAAGTTTAATCAGATTCTTTCGATAAGCCTCTTCCACTCAGGTTTCAAAGTTTTCAACATTTAAAACTTTCCGGTTTGTTAGTTTCCCGGTTCCTTCGCTTTTTGATTGCTGGTGGATTAACAGATTTGTGAGTGTGATCTAAGAAAAATCTTTTGTTTAAGGTTGAATACGGATGAATTCAGTAGGTATAACACACAATACACTTTAATAATGTTTTGCATGCAGCTTAGTTTAGGTAATCCTGATGTAATTGTGCTCTTCTCAGACAGAACACGGGCGTACACAACCAGCAAGACTTTCTTCAAAATGATAGGAATTCAATTATGTTAAACCAATTAAATACTGAAGGCTAAACAGATACGAAGGTATCGGCGGGATTTAAATTCCGATCCTTAAAGTGTTGATAACATTTTAAAAATTTTCTCAATGAAAATATATACAGAAATAATTGAAACTTTTTGCTCGTTGCATCAGACTACATTGTGACATAGTCCATGAAAGCAAAGCAGTTCTATTGCAGTGCTCGAATGATACAGTAAAATGAGGAACTTTGTCTAAACTCACTGAAACACACAAATAAATGAATAAAAAGTAAGGTTCTGTGTACTGAAAAAATTGGGCTCAGTGGTACAGTAGGTGTCTCGGCTGCCATGCAGAAGGCCCGGGTTTGATTCCCAGCTAGTGCTTAAACCTCAGCCACTCAATGCAGTGCTGGTCCCAAACCCGGATAAAATGCGAGGGTTGAGTCAGGAAGGGCATCCGGAGTGAAAACCTGTCCCAAGTTTATATGTGCGGGCTGGATGGTCTGATATGGTGACCCCACACCAGGAGTAGCTGAAAGACTAACAACAACAACAACATGTGTACTGAAGATATTTTATTTAGCAAACAAAATTTTGCTAACTTTACTTAAATATTTCAATAAATTCATTCATTCATCTTCATTCCTTCATCTTTATCCTGTACAGGAGGCCTGGAGCCTATCCCAGGAGACTTAGGGCACGAAGTGGGGTACACCCTGGACGGGGTGCCAATTAATCACAGGGCACACACATAAACTCTGCAATTTGGGGAAAACCAATCAAACAAATTTGCATGTCTTTGGGAGGAAACCCACCACACAGAGGAAGAGCATCCAAACTTTACAAACACAAACCCAAGGAGGGAATTGAACCTTCAACCCTGCAGGTGCAAGGCCACCTACATTTAAAGGCCACCTTGGTATTTCCAAGGCCACTACGCCACCGTGCCACATATTTCAATAACTAAATGCAGAAAATATTTTAACTAATAAAAAGTGAATAAAATACCTGATCCTTAGTGACTAGCTAATTCACAACACTTAGGAAACGCATAACACTAGCTCTGACAAACCTCAACCTGCTGCTTAAGTAATGTGGAATAACGTTTTTGGAATGAGCGCTATGGCGCTTTAGCAAGTGAAACCAAAACATTAATAGCTAGCTAATTCAACGATTTAATGTACAAAACTAAATTGACTAATTTCACTAACTAAATAACAAAATGAAAACTAATTAGTTTTAAATTATGGTTATAATATAGTTATAAAGTTAACTCAACTTATTTTGAAGGCAAAAGATTTTCTTTTACAATGGAGACAAATGGAACATCTCGTCTTGGATGACTCTTCCAGAGGAAAAATAAATGAATAATAATAATAATAATAATAATAATAATAATAATAAATAAAACTTAACTAAAAACACAATGAGATATTTCCTCTCATTTTTTAATTTACTTGAGTAAGAGTATAAGTACGTCAAAATTCTCCAAAAAATATACTTAACTACTAAACTAAAACTAGCCATTAATCTGCATTTTCTACTCTTGCTAATTGAAGTAGACATAACAAACCAAACATTTCTTTTTACTATTACAGTCTACTTATTATATGAAGCTTAATCTGTGATTCCCCCCCACACTGTCCTCATTGCTTTTGGTGGCGCCCAGATCTTTAGTAGAATTGTATCTTAATGGTATCTAATTGGCCTTATTAGATGAAATGAGATGAAATGGCCTGTTTCCTGTGCGTGAGTGATGTACAGATTGTGTAAACCCGACATGCCAGTGGCTGAGCTCATCGCTGTGCAGAAGACGTTTAAGTCATGGCCTCTTAGGAGAGTGAGTAAATCTAACCCATCGTATTTGCCGTGATCTCCTCCTCGGAGACGTCCTGCGTCCTGCTTGATATCCTCTCTCTGGTCAGTGACCCATATTTCCCATCTCCGAGTCCCTGTGCTTCCTGCGTTTCAGTTCCTCTTTTCAGCATCACAACGAGACAACTGGCACGGCTTCAAAGCACGACTTCCTCCTCCTCCTCCGCCTGGCCTGACTGCATCCTGGAAAGGAGAGAACGCTTGAGGCATTGCATCCTGCTGTATGGATATGTGTGTGTGTGTGTATATAAGAGACACAGAAAGAGAGAGAGAGAGAGAAATGGACTCTTTTCCTCAGTCTGCTTCCTGTCTCAAAGTTTCCCTCAACTGGTGGACTGCCAGAGACAAGCTGACTTTATTCCCCATGGACCAAAAATATAATGAAATGTGATCTGATAAACAGAAATAAGTTGCTGAGAGAGACGAGTGCTATCTGTCCAAAGGATCCTGCAGTCAGACTGGGTAGAGTTTCTGTAGGTCTCCTATCACACTGCAGGATAAGGGGTCAGAATAGCAGAGCTGAGATGAGTGAAGAAAAAGGAAGAGGGTTTTACAGATGTTCCTTCCTGTGGTTTATCCTCCAGCTCAGAACATCTGCTTATTTAAGGGTCAAAAAGTTTTAGCCTGTGTCTCTTAGATCTTCTTGCACAGAGGTATCATGTAACAGAAAAGAAAGACAAGAGAACATGATAGAACAGAAGAAAGTAGATGAGAACAAAAGGTGAGAGAAAAAAACAAAACAAAAGATAGGATGAAAGAAAAGGAGATGAGATAATAAAAGACAACAAAGATGAGAGAAGAAAGATGAGGGGAGAGAATTCAATCATTTCACATCTATTGCCCCCCCTTTTTTTTTTGGCTACGCTAATCACCTGACCTGGGAGAATGAAAACTTTCATAAACCCGATTGATTTTATTTTTTGGTTCCGGTTAGTGTCCTATCAGCCTTGATAAGGACCTGCGTGAAGCTACATTGTCCATTCAATAGAACTTATTTTTGTTTAATTTTAACTTATTTTAATTTCATTTATGTAATTCAAGACTAAATTCAAGACTTCTGTAGAATAAAAAAAAATCATATTGACTAAGCCAATGGTTCCCAACCTTTTTTCCTCTGCAAACACAACAACACCCCAACAACACCCCACCCTAGCTGAACCCAGTCCACATACACAAAACAACAGCAAAACAAAAGTTTTTTTATGGAGACTTTTACTTATACTGTAAGTGCATAATTATGATCTAAGCTGACATGTGCAAATATAATTCCGCCAGCGCCACACAGCCTCAGAGCAGACAAAGCCTGCCACACCCCCTTGGGGGGGGTGGGGGGGGGGGTGCGGGGTTGGCAGGTTGGGAACCATGTGACCAGATCAATGGGACTAAAACTTATTCCTGGAGGATTGTGTATATTTCAGTGTTTTCCATGTTCTACCACACCCACTTCCATTAAGGAAGTAGTTGATTAGTTCAGTCAGGTGTGAGAAAGCACTACAATGTTCAGGGCAGTGCTTCTCCAGGAGAAACAGTGGACTAGGTGATACAGTTTCTAAAAAAAAAAAAACACTTGGGAGGAGTTTTGTTACGGAAATATTTAAACCTTTTATTATTATTTAGAATAGAAATCATTAAGACTTTTTCAGTATACTGTACAATGTGAATCATTAACCAACAATGTTTCCATGGTTTGCTTACATCATGCTTGATTGCTCGAGGTGCCTACCGACTCTAATAAACCAAACCCTTAAGGTGCACTGATTAAATCTTGAACAAATTCTGTGATTAGACACTCTAAAGGCTCCTGTAAAAGAATCCACGCACAAATCTTGGATATTCACAGCCAGCAGATTAAAGTATGATGAAGAGCTGGGAATGATCATTCAAGGTCCAAGGTTCACTCAAACACTCTGTGTGTCTCGTCACACTGACGACTGGGGTCAGTTTGAACTCTGGGTCAATTCAGCTGTGTGTTTGACACTCACTCATCGTCTGTGCCGCTTAATCCTGTATACGGGGTCATGAGGGGCCTGGAGCCTATCCCAGGAAACTTAGGTCTTGAGTCGGGGTACACCCTGGATGGGTTTCCAGTCCATTGCAGGGCACACACTCATTTACACACTACGGGCAATTTGGGAACACCAATTAGCTTAATCTGCATATCTTTGGACTGTGGAAGGAAACTGGAGTACCCGGAGGAAACCCACCAAGCCCACAGGGAGAACATGCAAACTCCATGCACACTGAGACAGGAATCGAACCTGGCCAGGAATCAAACCCTGGAGGTGCTATGCGACAGTGCTAACCACTAAGCTCTTGTTCCTTCACCAGTCCCTAAAGTTAATCAGACTAAAACAAATTGGAAAAGTGTAAACCCATCTGTCTTGACATAGGGTTACAGCTTTACCTCTGACTGATCTAGAACCCCGACACTGGAGACTCTTTGTGACTAATTAAATAATTTTTTCTCCCAGATGGCACGGTGGTCGCCTTGCATCTCCAGGGTCCAGGTTCGATTCCCACCTCGGGGTCTGTGTGGATGAAGTTTGCATGTTCTCCCAGTGCTTGGTGGGTTTCCTCCAGGTTCTCTGGTTTTGTATGTCCAAAGGCATAATGGACTGACTTTGCTCATCTAATAACTGAGACATTTCATGGACCTGTTCCTGCTTCACGGTACTGATAGAACAATATGTGTGTGGGCACCATAGGGGGTACTTGAGTCAAACATTTTGAAGACTCACTGATGTCCACAATCAATAAAGCTGCACCACAACATGATGTTCTGTTCTTTTCACCTGATTGGTTAGTCAGGATACCTGGATCAAAAGAGGACTTTATGTCCTTATGAGCGACAGGAATGCAGACGGAGAGCACCATCAGAGCCACGCAGGAGGAAATGACAAACTACCAAGCTGACAGGAAAGGTCTTTACTCTGAGCTCTGTGTGTCTGTCTGTTTGTGTTGCTTTTTTTCTTTTTTAAAGTCGTTCGTCTATTCCAGAGGTGTGTGCTCTGGTTGCTTAGCAACACCAAAATTTTGCTTCTGTATTGTTGGATGGAACAAGAGTCTTTGTGTGTGTGTGTGTGTGTTAGGAAATAACACTGTCCATCACAAAAAGCCAGATAAGAGAATGTGTTCGGTTTTCAGACAATACTACGGAATGTCCTCAGCACACATGTTGTAAAAACCCCACTGCATTCCTGAAGCTGGCCGACATGACCTCACAGGTCAAAGGTTGTCTCCCTGAGGACAATCTGAGCGCATGGATTCAGTAGCTCAAAGCGTCACTGTGCCCAGTGCCACACTCATTCATTTATCACTCATTAATTCAATCTTCGCTGACTGCACTCCTCCCACCAGGCACTCCCTACAGCACCGGGGTCAAAGCTCACGACCTGGATGACCTCATCTTATGACAATGATTGCCTGAAATGTGCCTGAAGGTGTTGATACCTACAGACCTGACGAGTCGGGTGCACCTGTGTGAGAAGCGCTGTGATGGGCTTCAGGTTCTGGAAGATGAAAGAGAGTCAGTGGGGAAATAAACCATCAAAAGGCCTAGCTTGCTTTCATTAGGTACAAAAGTTTGCATCCCCCATTGGTTTCAGTCTCGTTTTTGCCCAAAATGTTTAACTAATTTGACAAAACTTTGGACCACACACACATACTATACCATAAGTTTGGTCTGAGGAATTATTCAAGATCAATAGATTAGATTTACTGCACCATAAATGTATTAATTAAAAAAAATATCACACTGAGTTCAATATCTTTTTGGAAATTCTATAGAATATCTTCATATGAGTTTGGCAGTAGGGAAGATTGTTGTTGTTTTTGCCTTTGTCTGTTTGATCCTGTGGATCACCACCACTGGTTTTACACCGGATACCCTTCCAATCGCAACCCTCCTACGTTCTCACCGGACTTGGGACCGGCACTGTTTCTGTGTTGTGTGGAACGTAGGATTAAAGTTCTTTCCCAAGGACCCAACAGGTACCAGGCAACCCAAGAAGAGAATCGTTTGATCAACATCCCAGAGCCTCAACCAGTTTATTATTGTGATTCCCCCCCCCAACTACGAAGGTCAGGATTCAAATAGTTCTCAAGCTGCAGTTTTGACACTATAGTGGTGTCTAAGTGCGCTAACATTATCATTATAATACGAGGGTGAGTCAAAAATGATCCGCATTCCAGTTATATTTAAATTTCTTTTTGGCCGTATCGTTTAATCAGCGTTGTCCGTTCAAGGCTACTGTCTACCCAGTCACGGCTGTGCAGGTGTGAACGTGTTACATCAGTTTATTTGTAACTGCGAGTAAAAATGGATGCACCACTTGAAAGAAGTGCAGCATGTAGTGATTGGTTTTATTGTGTCTAAGGGTGTACCTGGTGCCAAAACAACTCACGGAAGAGAATAAACAGAAGTGTTTGGATATCTGCAAACAACACTTGGAGCGATACTCTAAGGAAGGTGAAAGTTCAAAAGTCAACCATTAGCTGGAAAATTCTTGTTTACAGTTTTCTGGGATTCTCAAGGGCCAGTATTGGAACATTATCAGGAAAAACGTTCAAGAATCAACAGCGCTTGTTACAGTGAGACGCTTATTGAAGAGCTGAAGCCTAATTTCAGATTAAACGCAGAGGACTGATATCAGCAGTCCTGCAGACGGTGCATGTCCGCCCACTTCTGCCCAGACTCATTGTTTTGAGGTGTTTGAGCTGCTTTCGTGGCTTGACCTTCACAGATATTTTTTGCTAACCCTCATGTTTCTGAACGAACTTGAAGCTACACTCAATTCAGTTGAGAAATCCAGTTGCTTTGTGGCTCGCTAGCATGAATATTAGGATAAGCAATGCCAAAACTAAATTTGTTGTTTTCAGCACTTTGATCGCGTTGCTCGAAAATTTCTGATCCTGGTCCTGGAGCACACTCTGTCCTGCACATTTTAGTGTTTTCCTTTTTAAGTGTTTAACACACTCATTACAATTATAAATGATTTGGGTCGTTTCTTATCTGCATATTCGAATCAGGTGCATTAGAGCAGAAAAACACTCAAACATGAAGGACAGGGATTTCTCCAGAATCAGGTTTGGGTCGGGAACTTGAAACCTTTTGAATTTAATTGACTGTGCTTCATTAGGTATCCATTGATTCATAGAATACAGCGCATTAATGCTGATGGTTTAACAAGCAGCTGAATGAGCAATCAGGAGAACAGCTCTTACTGTACATGAGCAAACCCCAAAATACTGACCCTTTCAAAGTAGTGGCATTAGACTAGACTGATTTGGTTATTATTCCAGTATAAAAATTAAACTACAGTGATTATTTGAGGATATAAAGATATCAGATGGGATGTGTCAGGTGCACCATCACCAACTGTTGTGGTGGATAAAAAAAAAACAATCCAAACCAAACAACAGATCCATCGCATCTAAATCCACATCCAATCTCAGAGGCATCGCAAATCCTCCCAGCAATCCAGACCTCATATCACGCTTTCATTCACCTCCTTATTGAACTCATCTCTTTCCTGTTAACCCTGATTTACTAACCTGGACCCATACCACATATCTTCGCCAGGTTTTATGATTCCAGTTTCTGAGCCGCATTTCTCTCCGTTACATTCGACTGTTTTTTTGCTTCTGTCTTGGATTTGATTGATTGCCCTGTGTTTCTCTGTTTGCTTGGTGTTTTGCCCCCACCTGTTTTTGACTACGAGTTTGCCTGCTGATTTGGATTGTTAATAAATGACTCATGCTTGCATCCATCTGCCTACGCCATGTGATGATCCAAAAAAAAAAGAAAAAAAAGAAAAGACAAGCAGAATAAAAGCTCAGATTCAAAGATATAATTTTCATCACTTAATTTTGAACATGGCGAGGTCATGAAGAGAAAAACAAACTTTTATTCTTCATATCCTGTATAGCTTCGATTCCCACATGGTGGGTTTCCTCCAGGTGCTCCGGTTTCCTCCCACAGTGCAAAGAAATGCAGATTAGACTAATTGGTGATCACAAATTGCCCATAGTGTGAGAATGTTGACCGGAGGTCCTATCAGATGTGTAAAAATAAATACAGTGGTCACCACTGGCCTCCACAGTCCCTAGTTGGACTGCAGAGTTTCTTAGATGGATGGATGGATACTGTATATCTATGGATTTACTACCATAGTTTTAGCATCTCTTTTTTTTTTAACATCAACTCTGATGACATTAATGCTGCAAATGGCAGATCGTTTAGTAAACCCCTCCCTCTAATGAATTATAGGCTATTTCACATGGACTTGTGTAGCAGATGTATCATTTACAGATTGATTACAGAATTGAGGTATATACTATATATAAGCACAGTACACTAAGCCTTGGTCATTATAAATTTTCCTGCTCTGTGAAGTTTGAAGACAGTGAAATTTTTCACCCAGAGGGCAAGTAATCAGGACTAAATTCCACAACCCTTGTTCCATGCAATAACGCATTCTAAAGTTCAGCTGATACGCAGAAGAAGCACCTGGCGTATGGTGTATTTAGCACTAAAGTAACTCTTTTCTTTCCCAAGAACTCACTCTACTTCCTAAAATTCCTAAAACTTCCTAAAATTCCTAAAATTCCTAATACTTCCTAAAACCCAAGACTTGTAATATAACTAGTAATAGTACGTATATGCACCTCAATTTTGATTTAATACAGACTTGATAAAAACCCAATCTATCCCTTTAAGTGAATAGTTTTCGTCATGTCATGTTTAATTAATATTAATGGACGGAGTCTCCAGTGTTAGAGCTGTTTAACAGTTAGAGGTCATGTAGTTCATTTCAGTTTTCTGAAACACGGGAGGCTTCAGCTTTGAAGTTTATTTTTCTTTTCTTATTAATTTTTGAGAGACAAAAAACAAAACAAAGCGGAGGATGGTGATCAAACAGAGTACAAAGGAACGAAGTAGACAGTGAATGTCCATGATCTAGACCAGCCTTGATTTCCCCTTATTGTAATTATATATTGATAAAAATAAGTTTGATGTATTTCTTAATTAATAATAATAATAATAATAATAATAATAATAATAATGGCGGCACGGTGGTGTAGTGGTTAGCACTGTCGCCTTGCACCTACAGGGTCCGGGTTCGATTACCGGCCAGGCTCTATTCCCGTCTCTGTGTGCATGGAGTTTGCATGTTCTCCCCGTGCTTGGTGGGTTTCCTCCGGGT
>JAQMYG010000037.1:4818365-4832650 GCA_030014215.1 Clariallabes teugelsi | reverse complement strand
TTATATATTTTACATTGCTGTTTAATTAAGCAAAAGTACATTTTATCCGATTACTCGATTAATCGATTACATTTTTGATAGAATACTCGAGTACTAAAATATTCGATAGCTACAGCCCTAATGTGAACATTTTCGTGAAGAATGAAACGGATCACCAGATGAGGTTGTGTTAGTCCTGGTGCAAACATCTAGAACTATCCTTAAATGAGGCCAATAATATTCGGACACCTGTCTTGAGCACCACACCATGGAGAGCTCGTGCGCCCTGTGAATGTATAATCACGTCAGTCTCCATCTTACAGAGTCCTGATTGTAAATGTACTGCAGTAAAGCCGCTCACCGACTTCCTCTCGGCCTCGGATCGCTTCACTCCTCCCCATTTCGCGTACCACAGTCCGATCTCTCTCCCCTTCAGGTGCGGCGGGTGTTTCCCACGGCCTCCGCCGCCTCGAGGCTGCTCATCCCGGGCTTCCCAGTCGGAGCTCCATCGCCCTCCTCCACCACCTCCACCTCCTCTTCCTCCTCCTCCTCTCCGGCCTCTCCCTCTCCCGTAGCCGTAACTCATCCCGGAATCCTGCGTTACTTGTTATTATTATTATTATTATTATTATTTACTCACAACAATAACGGAAAATAACAGAACGCGCTTCTGTGTCTAAGGCATCAAAACAAGACGCGCTGGTAATATATTATACACCGAGTCCAGACTGTTTCGATGTAAACCAACTCTTCTTACATTTAACACTCATTCAGAATTAAATTAACATTTTAAAAAATCCCGAGTTAAACATGATTTTCGAGCTAATTACAAGAAGCCGGCTTCCCGTCGCACAATAAACGCGTCATCAAGCTTCCGGGTTCTGGTGCAGTCTGATGACGTAGGATTGGTTTCCTTCATAACTCTTCTCCGATGCTAAATGCTCATTTGTAGCCTTTATACGATATTACTGAATAAAAAAGTAAACAAAACAAATATATTAATAATAAGTCGACGTCAAAATGCGGCCGTTTATTGACCGTTAAGTTGACGTAACACACCTGAACGCTTTTTGCTAAGTAACGGTTCTGCGCATGCGCACACCGACAAGCTTGGATATGGAGGGTTTTATTTCTATTTAGACTATGCTACCTCTCATTTATTTTTCAATAAATATCTATAATAAAGCATCGAAACATAATACACTTACTGTTATAGTACATTTACCCCTTTACAGTTTAAAATTTTCCCACAGGGAAGCATACATCAATATACTCTGCTTGCTATCAATACACACTAATGTTTGTTCTGGTTTTGATTTTTGACAAGGCAGCACAAATTGTCAGAATAATGATATGCTTTTGTGCTGACTGTCTCTTTTTTTTCCTAACAAAACCAGATCAAGAGCATACATAAACTGTCACAAATGGTTTCTTTTTATAGCTTCAAGTAAAATATCTTCAGTCTAGTCAAAAGTTAATCTATTATTTTTTATTATAGGATTGGAATTCAATATAATTTCCCTTGTAAAGTGGTATGGTGGTGGTGTAGTGGTTAGCACTGTGCGTGTGGCCTTACACATTTAGTGTCGAGGGTTCGATTCCCACCTTGTGGTCTGTGTGTGTAGAGTTAGCATGTTCTCCCCGTGCCTGGTGGGTTTTCTCTGGGTAATTCGGTTTCTTCCCACAGTGCAAAGACAGGACGATTAGGTTGTTTGTCACTCTCGCCCGTAGTGTATGTGTGTGCCCTGCGATACTGTCCAGGGTCTACCCCTCCTCGTGCCTAAAGTCTTCTGGGATAGGCTCCAGCATAACGTAAATACAATTTTCAGTTTATTCAAGAATGACATCATACGTTTAACTGTCTAACTGTGTAACCTGATACCTTTCGGTGCAGAGTTCTTCTTCTTCTTCTTCTTCTCTGTTGTTTAATAGAAGTTTGAATCCCGCAGGTTTCATTGCTGACCAACTGTAGATCTAATTTTTCCTCTTAAAGCAGTTTTTTTCAGTCCAGCCTTCCGAATGTCTAATACATTCTTGTCTTCTGTGCCTTAAACTCTATGTCTGCTTTATACGCTACTTCCATACATTTTTTCTTCTCAACACATTTCCTTGCCCAAGTTGCATCAGCATCACCTATAGATCTCTCTCTCTCCTCAGCTTCCAAATCCTTTAAAGCCGACTGTCTGTGTGTTTGCTTTCTTTTCTATCTGACATTAGATGTATCCCAGTCTCAATATATCTCCGTGGAGATTCCGACATTCTGTCTTTCATAGTTGTTCATAATGCGGTTCACCAGCTTCAGGCACTCCATAATGTCTCTAAAGCTTCCAGAGATGCTCCCTGTTCACACCGTGTAAGAAGATTTGAAATTCCTGGAGCTGGGTTAAGACCACATTCAACACATTAACAAAACCTGGAAGGATTGTGCTGAACCATCAACTTTGTGGCAGAAATGTAGTAAAAAAAAAAAATCATGAATGGAGATCACAGAAATGCTTGATGGCGCACAGGGAAAAAAGTGAAGCACACGACGCGATGCGCACATCATGCATAGTGTCCACTGTACAAGCCTCTGGAGGCAGTGTTATGATCTGGGGTTGCTTACATTGTATTGCAATAATATGAAGTCAGCTGATGACCTGAATGTACTGAATGGCCTGGTGATCACACTCTATGGTGTTTTTTCTTTCCTGGTGGTACAGGGCATGTTCCAGGACTTGGATTGTGAAAAAGTGGTTCTGGGAAGCATGTGGAATCATTTTCACACATGAACTGGCCACCACACTGTGTGCTGTAATCACAGCTAATTATCTGACTTAAGTGTGCAACCTTTTTTTTTTTTTTGGCCAGACAGTGTGACTCACTATACCAAAACTCAAGACAGGCTTAGTCATACCTTTAAAATTAAAAATATGAAATAGAATGCGTGACAGAATATAAAGTTTTAGAAAATGTTCAGAGAGTCCGAGGCGAATAATTAAAACCAAATCATTAAAGTAAAAAATTACTTCTCTAACTTCGGTGTCCACCACAAAGCCTAGGTCGGAATGACCTTCTCTGGGTGTGGTTCCGTGTAGTTCAGAATAACGTTAACAAATTCTAAATTACAGTATTTGATTTGAAAATACAGTTCAATACGAAATACACAGTAAATACTGTAATCAATGATAGTAACTAACATTGATACAGTGATTATTTCAAAATTTTATCACAAAGATCCTATCAATTTGTTGTTGTTTTTTTACTTACTTCTATAAAAATAAAGATGATGTTTGACGTTTAAAGATCAGTGCATGCCCTTCTTCAGGGTAATGTCTCACAAACACAGAGCATTATGAAAGAGCAAAGAGCAGCAGACCATGTGGTGAACTTTGCATTGATTGGCTTAAAACAGAGCTTTCCTTTCACATAATTTATTACGTATGATGGATGAAATGATATAAACAAATGCTTTGACACGTTTATTATATCTTTCTGTTAGAATACCACAGCTTACTTTACGTGGTAAGTACCACCAATATGTCATGTGTCACCTGGGGACGTTTTTACTTCATGGAAACGAACACGTGATTTAAGATCCTCTGGAAAAGGAAATTGGAGAATATATTAATGCATACCCATGATAGTGTATATATATATATATATATATATATATATATATATATATATATATATATATAATCATGGGTATTTTTCCTGCGTACAGACAAAGCCAGAATTCTACAACACTATTGTTCCATCTTGCGTCAAAGTGTCACGCGTTTGTCCTGATGGTCAGCCACTAATTGATCCATATTTACCCCACTGGCCCCTAGGTTAAATCCGGGAGGTTGTGGCAGGCATTAATTGGATGGCTATGAGCACTGGTTTGCTCCAGGGATGAGAGGAGAGGTAATTAGGAGCCGGCAGGACCCGAAGGTGAAAACAGCGGCAGAAAGCCCTGTGCAGACGTAACAAGGCGTTCCATTTAGCAAAGCTCAAGATGGCATAATGAAATATTCATCAGATCTTTAATTTAATAATGCTTTGCATTGCAGACCCCACTCCTGCCGCTCCGAAAGCATGTCAGACGGGCTTATTTTCTTACTTTAGCGCATGCTCACTGTCCCATTCTCATCAGATCACAGTCTTTCAATAGTTCTTGTACAGTATATAGAGAATGTCATGGTTATTCTCAAGTGTGTGTGTGTGTATATATATATACTGTACATATTATATATGTCATGTCTGGATGTGAATGTGGATGTTTGCTATAGTCATTTATCTGCAGCAAAACCAAGTTCTTAACCTTCTGGAAGAGGCAAGCTAGGGTTCAGGATAAAAATATCTTCGTACAAGAGGTAGTCAAGTATAACCGGGACTTGTGATGAAATCTTTGGTGCATGAAGGCGTAAAACTGATTGACATTTACAGAAGACTTTTCTTAGCCACAGTAAAACGTTTAAACGGTGCAAACTTTTTTTTTTTTTTTTTTAATCTCCTACGTCCGTGAATGACGATCCTCGTCGAGGTGTCTGGGGGCCCACTGCACTCTTTCCCGTGAACATTCGTTGAGTGATCCTTGAAAAAAAATCTCCAATTTGTGACCTTGCTCAAAGCCATTTCCACATTAAAGGAGTTCCTAGGAGGCCAGCGTTTCAGACATGATGCAGGCCTGCGTACTGAGAAGAATTCCTACAGTACCTTCATGATATCCAAGCACTAGTGAAACACTGGGATAAGTGCATTAGTGTAGCAGGGGGTTAAATAAAGAAATAAAGGGAGTTTTTACTCTCATATCTGTGGTCTGTTATTCTGTACAATCAAAAGTCCTGGTTTGACCTGAACGCCCCAGCAATGATACCCACCTCGCAGCTCTTTGCTTATAGGTTCGCCATGTGTCCATGTGTTGAATAATAATTAGAAGACGGTTTCTGGTTTTGTTGTGAGATATATATGTGTTTAAATGCTGCCACTTTTTTTTATATTCAAAGTGTTTCATGTCTGTCTACTAGTGAGTACAGTGCATGTGTACAGAATTACGACTACAATGTGTGAAGGAACTGTGTGTGTGTGTGTGTGTGTGTGTGAGTGTGTGTGACTCAGTGGTACTGTTAAATGCCTGACAGTTGTCCTTGTCTTTGTCTTTGTTCCCTTCACTCTCCTCACTGTAAAAACGTCTTTAAGCTGAGACTACATGACAAGCTGTCCTGTTTGAATCGTTTCCTTCCTGGAGCTCATCCAGTAATTGGCACGAATGTCAATCTCTTGGCTCCTCTTTTACCCTTTTCACCCTCGTTTTCTCCCATTAGTGTTTTTAAAAAGGCTTTTAAAACAACCGCTGGTGAATCCCTGCTGAATGGAGCGACGGTGTGATGATGGGAAGGTCAATAATGTCTCGTAAAAGATTGGAGATATATATTTTTTAAATAGGGGTCAGATTAAATCAGATTAAACATATATACACTAATATATACAGTCCTATATCTGTATTTACATCCAAATCTGTAGGAATTGCAATTGCAAGGACAGCGATACAAAGAACATTGCCGTCGATGATGAGTCTGGACATCACCAAATGCTGAGTTTCCTCCTTGCCTTGGGGTGCTTTCATGGTAAATTGTCTATCTGAATCAGTTGCGCAGCATTTGCACATGTACAGCTCTATGTTGTTGGTCATTTGGCTGCTCCTGTTGAGGATCTGAAAACACCAACTTGGCACAGGTTTTTCACAGCGGATGCCCTTCCCTCCCATTGTATCCGGGCTTGGGACTGACTCTGTATTCAGTGGATGTGGTTTGGGTATTGGGTGGGAATCGAACCCAAGCCTTCCACATGAATACATAATTCTGCTAATTCTTTTAGCACTAATATCATCAATAAACACCAGAGACCCAGTTTGATTGCCTCCCACACTGGCCCATGCAGTAACACTGCCTCCACCATGTTTAACAGATGATGTCATATGGTTTCCTTCTCCATATTCTTCTCTTCCAACCATTCTGGTAGAAGTTAACTGTACAAGTTACTGGGGTAAAGATTTTTTCAAGCAAAATTGTTTTCTTCTCCTTTCACTGCTACGCAGATGATAGTCAGATCTAAGTCCTGTTAAAACAGAAGGAAGGTTCCTCTATCAGGGCTATGTTAACATATCTAGATGACATGGTTGGCCCTGAAGTTTTTTACATTGTAATGAGAAAAGGAGAGAAGTTTTAGTGATTGGTCCTGATGCTAGGGGTGTACAGTAGCTCCATC
This sequence comes from Clariallabes teugelsi, assembly GCA_030014215.1. Lineage (NCBI taxonomy): Eukaryota > Metazoa > Chordata > Actinopteri > Siluriformes > Clariidae > Clariallabes > Clariallabes teugelsi. Next base: position 4,826,437 of record JAQMYG010000037.1, on the reverse strand, counting down.
TCTGGATTTGGGAGCGTTGGTGCTGTATGTTAAACCTACAGCTTCAAATGTAGGTGTTATTTTTGACCATGGTCTTAAATTTGATGAACAGATCAGTGCTGTGGTTCGGACCAGCTTCTTTCAACTGGCGAAGGTTAAGCCTGTTTTGCCTATTAGGCATTTTGTAGTAGCTATCCACGCCTTTATCACCACTCGCCTTGATTATTGTAATGCTTAGTATTGTGGGGTTTCTCAGGCAGCATTACACCGACTACAGCTGGTCCAAAATTCTGCTGTTCGGCTCCTAACATCTACATGTAAAAGAGAACACACTCTCCAGTCCTGGCTTCCCTTCATTGGTTCTCGGTACAGAACCAAATAAATTTCAAAATTCTTTTGGTTATGTTAAATGTTTACATGGCCTTGCCCCGCCCCAGCTCTCATCCCTGCTTCAGCCATGAACTCCTGACCCAATGCAAGCTCAGGGGTGATCAGCCGGTCTCAGTGGCTGCACCCAAATTCTACCCTTGAACATCACTGTTGTTGTTGTTGTTGTTTTTTAGATGTGTGTGGTTTACAGATGTGTGTGAAGTGATTATTATTTATGTTTTTTTTATTTATTTATTTTTATTTATTATTTACAGTTTGTGAAGCACTTTAGGGCATTTGGTGTAATAAAAGTGCTATACAAATAAAGGTGAAGTTGAAGAAGGTCTAGTCTGGCCTTTTTGCCCTTGAGTGTTCCCAGAGGTTTCATTTTGAGACAAAACTCATCTATTTACATTCATGAAGGCGTCTTTTGGCTGTAGACTTTGACAGTGATACACCTACAGTACAGTACCTCCTCCAGAGTGTTCTAGACTTGGCTTCATCTTGTGAATGTTTTTTTTTGTTCAGCAAGGAAATAATTTTCTCATCAATGATCATCTGTATTACTTGTCTTCTGTTGTCTTAGTACATTTTTTTAAAAAGAATGTACCAAATTGTAGATTCTCCTGAAGTTTCTACCTTCTCTCTCTGATAGGTCTGGGATATTGAGAATTCTCATGAACAGTTACCAAATGCAAATTCAACACTTGGCATGAAATCCTTAAATCTCCTTAAACACCGAGACTCCAATGGAAGTAGGTAGACAACATCTGCAACACTATTATTAATAGAAGCGCTGCAGCTGTATTGTTTTGCCCTGGGGGGCACTTTGGACACCCCTGCCCTTCTTCTCCGCACAGTATCTCTTTATTAGCACCTGGTAACTACAGTATAAGATCGTACAAGGATGTATACGCAATGTAGTTGGTGGGACATTTCACGTCCTCACATGAGGTCACTCAGGTCTCAAGAGGATAGGGTGTTTCATTTTTAGCTTAAAATACCTGGGTAATGGACAATTTAGCCCAATTCAGCCCTATTTAATTGTTGATCACTATGTGGACTAGACTACAGCAACAACATCAACAAAAGGTTAGCGGAGGGTCACCGGTTATACAGTACGTAAAAGTCTGTAGCATGAAAAGCTTGGTAATGGATGTTGGATGTTGGGTGATGATTCTGATGCCCTGCATGATGTGTGTACTGTGCCCCGCGTCATGTTTTACTTATCCATTCACATATTTATCCATCTTCAGGACACGCTTTATTCTTAAATTAAATAAGAATTAAGAATGGAGTTTGATGAAGAGAGGAATTTAAAAAATCTCTTAACACACCTTGAGTCCATTCTGGCACCATGGTCCTGTATATGGCACAAGAATGCATACAGATGGATATGATGTTTTTATTTTATTTTATTAATCAATTGTATTTTTGTTATGATACAATATAATATTACTGTTTCATTGTGATACAGACTTCATACTGGTGGTTTTCTCAGTGCAATTTGCCTTCAGGAAGTGTGAAAACTGCCCATTTAAGCCCAGGAGCGATCCAGAGATCTGGTTCCTCATCTTCTTAAAAACGGAGGCGTGGGGTTCGCTTCCACTGAACCGTGAGGTGGAAGAAAAACCATCTTGCAGCATCATACTCAAAAAGATTCGAGAGGCTGTAATTGGTGCCAAAGGTGCTTCAACAACAAAACAAAAAAAAGTTTCTCAAAAAGTCTGACAGTCCTTCAGGTGCCTTTTGCAAACTCCAGGTGGGCTGTCATGTGCCTTTTACTGTGGAGTGGCTTCCGTCGGGACACTCTACCCTACAGGCCTGACTGGTGGAGTGCTGCAGAGATGGTTGTTCTTTTGGAAGGTTCTCCTCTCTCCACAGAGAAATACTGGAGCTCTTTCAGAGTGACCATACTGTAGGGTTCTTGGTCACCTCCCTGACTAAGGCCCTTCTCCACCGATCACTCAGTTTGGCCGGGCTCTAGAAGAGTCCTGGTGGTTCCTAACTACTTCCATTTACAGATGATGGAGCACACTGTGCTCATCTGGACCTTCAATGCTGCAGAAATTGTTCTGTACTCTTCCCCAGATCTGTGTCTCGATACAATCCTGTCTCGGAGGTCTAGAGACAATTCCTTGGACTTTATGGCTTGGTTTGTGCTCTGACACGAACTGTTAACTGTGAGACCTTATACAGGCAGGTGTGTGCCTTTCAAGATCATGTCCAATCAACTGAATGTACCACAGGTGGTCTCCAATCGAGTTGTAGAAACATCTCAAGGATGATCAGCGGAAACAGGAAACCTCTTTCACGTTGTCATTATGGAGTATTGTTTGTCGAAATTAGAGGAAAATAATGAATTGAACCCATTTTGTAATAAGGCTGTAACAGAGCAAAATGTGGAAAAAGTGAAGCGCTGTGAAGACTTTCCGGATGCACTGTAAGTAACGTGATTGGTTTAACTTGTCAAATGACTTCCTGTTTTAAGGTTTATGATGGTGGGGAAAGGGTTGTTGTATGATTAGCAGAAGAGGCAGAACACCGTACACCGTACTCGTGTTGACCAACAGTACCAGTCAAAAGTGCGTGACATATGGAATGATGTAATTGATCCATGACTTGAAAGCCAGCCTGTAATTATGAGGCCGTTCCTCTAATAAGGCCAGAATTGGTCCTGGGTGCAGCCTCACTTAGACCGGTTTCTTGGCCAAGTGTGAAATTGCACCAAAATAGCTTTGAGCTCTGGGAAGCGAAGACTCCTTCATTGGAACCGACATGAAAAGAACTCACGCCCACTTCGGTACAACTGACAGAGGCATGGAGTAGAGCAGACCGATGTAGAGGAAACTATATGGCCGTAATAGAAAGAAGAAGAAGAAGAAGACGTATGCTGTGCATGTGCACTCTTATCTCCGTAGTTAGGATTTCTTCTCACCTTTTATCTGCATGATCCGCATTGAGTCTGGTGCACTCGTGAAAATTCTGTTCAGAACTGCAATTATTAAATATGAATGCGAAGGGATGTTTGAGGGATTTTCAGGAGTAATAAAAGATAGATTTTTTCATCCTGTGCAAAAAAATAATAATCTTAGCATCTTAGCAAGTGAAATATTCTTGTATCTACAGTACAGTAGGGAAACCATCTATAATTTCCTAAAATAAGAATATAAGATTATTAAGCTTATTTCTAGGGAAAGGTTACTAAAACTGCAAGCAAAAATTGCTCTAATGGCAGAATTTATTCCTTGATGGAGGCGGCATGGTGGTAGTGGTCAGCACTGTCGCCTTGCACATCCAGGGTCCGGGTTCAATTTCCAGCATGTTCTCCCCATGCTTGGTGGGTTTCCTCCGAGTACTCCGGTTTCCTCCCACAGTCCAAAGATATGCAGATTAGGCTGATTGACGTTACAGTTACTGTTTAGTTACATCCTGGGCAGGGTGACAATCCATTGGCATGTCTTTGGACTGTGGGAGGAAACCGGAGTACTCAGAGGAAACCCACCAAGCACGGGGAGAGAACATGCACACTCCATGCACACAGAGACGGGAATCGAACCTGGCTGGAAAACCACTACTTTCTGCTTTAAAACCTACTACGTGCTCATGTACAGTATTAAAAGCTCCAAATTCAGTTTCTAATAAATAGTAACAAGTGACATGTTAAAGCACGTATTTAAATATGAATACATAAAAGCCTTCATGTTGACACGCCTGTAAAGCTTTTATCATTATTATTATTTTATTAATTTATTTTTTTAGACCCACTTATGCAATTTCTTTTCACTCTTAGGCATAAATTATACCAGACACGACTCCTACACATGACAGGTCTGTCCTTCCTCACAGTCGAGCAGCAAAACCTTAATGGCAGTTAAAACACTTTCACATTCAGTGTAAAAAATAATATAAGATTACAACAGTATTTACAAATATAAGATTATTAAGCTAAAGTTTTTTCAGATTTTTAAATGTACTGTAGATAGATTTTGCTTCTTTCAAGTAAATAAATGCTTAAATCTAGCAACATTACGGGAAATACAGCTGGTGTCGTATGAAGCTTGAATGAGACTATGAAGCTTTAAAATATGAAACGTGTAAACACTCTAATTCTTGCCAAACCATTGTGGTGTACGGTATCACACCAGCCTGGCGCTGAGTTGTGTCAGGAATGTATTCAAATTTTTGGAAATATTTGGTTCTGCAGTGGTTAGCACTGGAACCTCCAGGGTCCGGGTTCAATTCCCGCCTCGGCGTCTGTGTGCTTGGAGTTTGCATGATCTCCCTGGGGTTTCACTGGGTTTCCTCCAACAGTCCAGATTAGGCTTATTGGTGTGTGTGTGTGTGTGTGTGTGTGTGTGTGGGCCCAAAGTCTCCTGGGATAGGCTCCATGCCCCGTGAGCCTGTACAGTAGACAATTAGTGAAAGATGAATGATTCTGCTTATAGGAAGATGATGTTGTATTTATTTTTATAAATAATGATGATTTGTTATTTATAGTGGAATCTCGGCGTACTAATTTTAATCCGTCCTGGAGACGAGTTCTTAAGATAGTACTTTTTAAATACATACTGTAGTAAATAATGTAAATCCAGATAATCTGTTCCAGACACCCAAAAATATTACAAATATTACCAATTTCCAACACTATAATCATATTTTTGCATCTGAAAACAATTGAAACATTTAGAAAAAAACATGTAAATGAAATAAAATCTGGAATAAATAAATATTAAACCTTACTTAATCTTAATTTACGATTCCTCTTGGTACCGGCAAACTGAAAGCGGCTCCTTTTTCTTCTTGCTACCGTCCTTGATAACATTTTCAGGACCCGTGGTGCTACAGTACGTCTTCACTAAGTCATGCTCAGAAATGGAAAAAAAATGCACAAAAGTGCATTTTAAACAGTTTAATTAAAAGTTTTAAAATTTAAACAGTTCCACAGCGTTTTTTTTGCATTGCAAAATTTCAGTTCTAAATTTGAAAACTTGCGAGGCGGGGAGTTCGCATGCCGCAGTATTTCTTCATTTTGATAATTAAGTAATTAATGAATTGACAGACAAAAACAGACACTCGTTATCTGCAAATAAATCTTTAATGAGCACATTCAGCGGAACAAAACACTTCGTCGGAAAATGTCCTGGCTCTTATTCTTTTATTTATTTTTTTCTGCTTGAAAAAGTTGAAACAGCTCATTTTAAAATGAAATGCATTAAAAAGCACAAAATATCCTTCTTTTATTTATTTATTTATTTATTTATTTATTTCTGAAACATGGTGGATGAATCGGATCTGGATCGATAACCCAGTTTGTCCAACCGTTTGAGCCTAAAGCGGTGAATATTGAATATCTTTTATTCTCCAGGTCCCGATGAACAGGGTGTACTGTACACTACGGCGTAGAGCAGATGGCACCGCGCATCATCTTCCATCCTCATCTCCATCCAATCACATTAATATTCCAATACAGAGCTATGAAATGGAACCCAGTGGCCATGATTGCACTTCTCTTGGCAAAAGCACAGGAGTGAAAAAAAAGGAGGGGAGGGAAAGGGCAAGCGGGGTGGGGGGTGGGCGACGACACACACACACACACACACTGTGGCTGGGAAAACGAACGATCGTTTGCGTTTTCATTAACGGTTAAATTATGCAAGGCTTTCTCTCCTGTAAATCGCCTCGATGCAGCGTTAATGTGGCGGAAAACAATCTCTGCCTCTCTCTCAGGTCTGGTACAAGAGCTACGATCTGTACATGGAGCATCACACTGAGGTCTAATAGGCTGTAGGAATGAGGCTGTGTGTGTCTGTGTCTCAGAGTCTGTGTGTGTGTGTGTGTGTGTGTGTGTGTGTGTGAGATAGAGACGGAGATATTCTGACACAGAAACATAAATCTATGAAACGCACAAAGCACAGCACAAAGATGGGCAATCAGCATACTGATACGCACAGAGACACACACACACACACACACACACAAAGAGATACACAAGATGACTCATTGGTTAAAAACTAATCGTCTGATTGAGGTCCACAGTCGCTTTTTAACTATTCCAGGTTGTCATATGACCCGTGCCTGAGCTTGAATACTAACCATATTTACACTCTACTCTCTCACACACACACACACACACACACACACACACACACACACACACACACACATATACGCACAACCTTCAGAAACATAATAAGCTTGGAATATTTCTGATGCCTTTTCAGACCACTGACAGTCTCAAGGACAGCTGATGCTGCGAGATGGACAGAATAACAAAACAGAGACCTTGATGTTCTCCACCATGGCATCTGTTCCACACCATTTTTTTTTTCTGATTTGTGAAACAACAACGTGTTGTGCATTCTCTTTCCCGAGCGCTTTTCTTTGCCCATAATGATCTCCAATATTGAATCTGGGGGAACGCTTAAAGGTTCTATGTAGCGCCCTAGCACTCAGTCTGCTCTCTGAGCTCCTCCAGTCGCTTCTACGTTTTTATGGGGGAAAAAAATGTTTTTACATATTTAACCACCAAGGAACCCTACAAGAAGGCGGCATTGGTGGCCTAGTGGTTAGCACTGTCGCCTTGCACCTTCAGGGTGCGGGTTCGATTCCCGCCTCAGGTCTGTGTGCATGGAGTTTGCATGTTCTCCCTGTGCATGGTGGGTTTCCTCCCAGTACTCCAGTTTCCTCCCAGTACTCCAGAGACATGCAGATTAGGTTTACTGGAGTTCCCAAGTTACCTGTAGTGTATGAATGTGTGTGTATGTGTTTGCTTGGCATCCTGTCTCATGCCTCAAGTCTCCTGGGGTGGACTCCTGGTCCCCTTGTAGACAGGATCGTGGTGCAGGAAGTGGTATCTACAGTATGATGATGTGAACCCTATAAGGGCTTCTTGGTTTACCGCTGGTGGAAGCTTCTGTTCAGAGCCCAGTAACAGATTGGCTCCGTAACAGAAAAGGTTTCAACAGAACATCTTCTCTCTGGTCATCTCCCAATTCTCCCTAGGCTCTTAAAAAGAATGTTAAAGCTAGAACAATTAAGACTCATCCCCTCCTGTAGGAACAATGAAATAGAACAGAACCCTGGAGCAGAAGGTGAACAATATCTTCTCTAAGATCACATCCTAATTAATTAAACACTCTTAAAAATGATGTTAATGCTCGAAGCGTTAAGAGAACACATTCACTCATTCACACACTCACTGAATAATGTCCTTACTCACTCTCTGACTCACTCACTCACTCACTTATTCCCTGACTCACTAACTCACTCACTCACTAGCCAACTCTGATTCACTCACTCGCTCTCTGACTCACTCACTCACTCACTCACTCACTGACTCACTAACTCACTCACTAGCCAACTCTGATTCACTCACTCACTCTCTAACTCGCTCTCTGACTGACTCACTCACTCACTTATTCACTGACTCACTAACTCACTAACCAACTCTGATTCACTCACTCACTCTCTAACACACTCTCTGACTGACTCACTAACTCACTCTCTGACTCACTCACTCACTCACTGACTCACTCACTCACTAACTCATTCACTCACTCACTAGCCAACTCTGATTCAATCACTCACTCTCTAACTCGCTCTCTGACTGACTCACTCACTCACTCACTTACTTATTCACTGACTCTAACTCACTCACTCACTAACCAACTCTGATTCACTCACTCACTCTCTAACTCACTCTCTGACTGACTCACTAACTC
>JAQMYG010000037.1:4783363-4803357 GCA_030014215.1 Clariallabes teugelsi | reverse complement strand
CATTGAGAACTCATTTGGATTATGATTAAATTAGCATGTTTGTTTTGGCGTCGGTCCAGATTTAACCGTATTTGGGTTCGGATGTGGACCGGAGTCCGCCTATTGAGTACCCCGGATCTATCCCATTCCCACCCGTCACTAGGGGGCTCCCACATTCAGAGGCGGGTGCGAAGACTATCACAAGATTCCTCTGAACCACGTGATGCCTGCCAACTGCATCTCTTCAAACTGTTGGGGGTCGGCGTAAAACCCTTGGAGCACAGCGCTATCCGCTCCTTCCACTTGTGTGACTTTACAGACGCCCGTGATTGGCTCTAGAGCCGTAATTGATGTAAGCATACTAAGTGCCTCCCATCCCACCCCTTTGAGTGAGCGCGGCCAATCAGCTCTCTCCAGGCTCTTGGCTATAGGAGGCTACAGCATCACCTGGGAATCGAACTAGCAATCTATTTCCATACAATCCTGATGGGATATCTAATAGAAATTCTTAAGTATTTATTACAATTCTGTCATGTGCTAACCTGACAAAATGACTAAGATTTTCTTTTTGTCATATACAGTAGCACTAGCATTTATACGAGGGTATCAAAAACTGTCGAGATTTGTGCACCACGGATCAGGTCGCTTTCGCCGTACGTCCTCCTTCAGACGTAATAAAACTTGTCTGTAGAATTCACTATTGACGGCCTGGCCCCTGGGAACGAATTCTCGATCCACATGGCTGTGAATGTCGAAAAAGATGATGAGCATGCACTTGGTCGAGCTGCAGACCTGATGGGCTTTTCCACTGTGAAGACTGTTGCTCCGTCTCAAGGTCGTACCCATACACCCAAGTTTCGTCACAGGTGATGATTCCCGACTTGAAGGACGGGTCATCCGCGGCATGCTGACGGGATTCTTGCCAAACTTCGACTCGATGTTCCTTCTGCTCTTGGATCAGCAGCCTGGAGATGAACACGGTGCATGTTCAGATCACATGTGAGGATCGCCTGGACTGTTCCGTATGACCCACCGACAATGACAGAACTGTTGTGGATTCTTCTCTGATGATTATCATGCACAGGTTGCCGAATGGTTTCGACATTTTCAGCGTTTGAGTTTGTTAAAGCTCTTCCTGATCTCTCATTGTCTTATAGTGATGTTCTTCTAATCTCCTCGAATTACTTGTTGCATCATCACTTGCCAAATCGTCTCAAACATCTCTGTGGCAGATTTACCCAGTTTCACGCAGAATTTCACATTCATTCTTTAATCTAACTTGCTGTCCATGATGAAATAGCAGACATGGTAACGCACATGGTCAGAATAGCACAGCTCCAGGATGAAGTCTTTTGGCACACTGACTCATGAAGGTCGGGGCTCCTTGTGATATCTGTTGGTGTGTTACATAACTAGTCTCGAAACTTTTTGATACCACTTTGTAATATTCATTCTCCATTTTATCCAGGCAGCTAACATGAGCTAACCTGGTGAGATTTCTGAATAAAAAACAAACATATTTATGAAATCTCCAACATGATTGCTGATCAGATTTTATACCAATAAGTGTTACCAATAAAGGCTTATTAATTTCACTTTTAATCCTCTCTAACTAGCTAATATGAACCAATGTGACATGATTTCTCAAAGGAATTTAGCCAGGCTAATTTGATTTTATATTTCAGCAAACCTGTTCAAACCAGGCCCTTCTTGCGTTATCAAATATTTCATCATTTAAGCGAGGCTGCAATTGGGTATCTGCACATCCACATCCTGTACACTGTAGCATCCAGGAGCTAGCTCGCCTGAGTCGTTCAGACAGGGAAGTGAGCAGGGTTAATTAAAGTATCATCGAGCAAGAGCAGACATGAAATCACAGGAGGTTTTAGAGAAAAAACGAAAACTTCAGTGGTGCTTAAAATCCCCGGATAGCTGCTCTGATAAGCCGAGGTGTGGATGTGACATCTCACAGCAGCTTACATATTCACTATTTCCACTTCTCTGGTTTGAGGATGAGGGAGAAAGGACAGGATGTTCCCTGAGGATCGGCGCACCAAAATGTCAAGATCCAGCCCTTCTCACAATGCATCAGTGGCGCAGAGAGTGAGCGAGACAAAAGTAAAGCAGCAAAGAAAAAGTGATACACGTACAGTATGTCGAAGGTTTGCCTGTGTGACCTGTGTGTACATGAAGTGAGCCATTAAATTATTGCATATTGTGTTTGCATCTTTGTGCATATGGATTTGTGTGTATGTGAATGGGTAAATGTGTGACATTTTTCTAATTTTCCCCAGAATGGCATATTCAGATTCAAATGATCATTGTTCTCAAATATGTTGGTCTTCATGCATGTAGCTTATCTCATTTGAACACCAAGATATTTAAGTTTTGTAGAAAAGCCAGAAAATTATAGAGTTCCAGGAGCTTGAATAAAGAAATGTATTTCTGCCTACTTTATACACCTCTGAAAAGAGCTATGCCTATTGTTTCGGGTCAGCAGGGTGACTTCTCAAAGTCTACCAGACCACAGCCATAGGCCATGCAGCTCTGGTCAAACATTAATCCCAAAGCTATTAAAAAAAAAGATATTTTTCTTACTCATATACACTATATTGTACCAAAAGTATTCACTCGCCTGCCTTCACATGCATATGAACTTCAGGAACATCAAATTCGTAATCCATAGGGTTTAATTTGATGCTGGCCCACGCTTTGCAGCTATAATAACCTGAACTCTTCTGAGTAGGCTTTCCACAAGGGTTAGGAGTGTGTTTATGGGACTTTTGGCCCCTTACTTCCAGTGAAAAGAACTCGTACTGCTTCAGTATACCAAGACATTTTGGACAGTTTGGGGACCGTTCCTTCCTGTTCCAACATGACTGTGCACCATTGCACAACGCAAGGTCCATAAAGACATGGATGAGTGAGTTTGGTGTGGAAGAACTTGATTGAGTCCTGCCCAACATCTGTTTGTGTCTGACCTTACAAATGATCAAAACTCCCAATAAGCACACTTCTAAACCTTGTGGAAAGCCTTCCCAGTAGAGTTGGAGTTGAAGCTGTTGGCCCAACATCATATGGCTTAAGAATCGGGTGTTACTAAAGTTCATATGCATGTGAAGGCAGGCGAACGAATACTCTTGCAAATATAGCGTATTTGTAAAAATATGTCCATGCAATTTGTTAAGGGTCCATATATTATTATATTATTGTTATTCTATAGTTTAATGCCAATGCTATTTCATTCAGGCACAAATAAAGCTACTGTACGTGCTGTGAAAATCATTTAATGGTTTACGAGGATTCAATCCTGAGATTCCATCTTTCTAATGGTACTGTATATTGTGTTACCACATTGCTTAGCAATATGATGTTTAAAAACGATGTAAAATATACTGGAAGTTTATGCAACAGAAATGGACTCATATGAGGACTCAAAAAAAAAAAAAAATTAAACCTTCTGTCAGGGCAGATGTTGACGCCAAACTGCGAACACTACCTCCACTATGCAGATTCGATTCAAACAACCACGAGCACTGATTATTTTTATGGTAATAAAATTCCTCTAGAGGGGTATGGTGGCTGAGCAGCTAACACTGTTGCCCTGCACCTCCAGGGTTACTGGTGCAAATATTGCTTTCAGAAAATGAATGCATAAATAAATAATTAATTAAACTTTCAGTAAAAATGGTAGACATTTTTCAACATTGTGAGACTGTCAGCACACGAATATGTGAAAACAGCAACAACAGAAATGATGCTCAGTTCATAGAGGGAGGTAGTAGTAGCAGTAGTAATACTAGTAAGATTGGTAGTATTTATAGTCGTAGTAATAGTAGTACTAATTGTAGTACAAATGGTATACTAGAATTAGCACTACTACTTTTACTTAGTAATACAATTTATAGTTAAACTAGTCATGCTAGTGGAATGAGAAGAAATAGAATTTATAATACAAGTAGTGGGGGTATGATGATGATGATTAATTAGTGAGTAGTGGTAGTAGTAGTAACAGTTATAATGGTAGTAAGATTTGCAGTATTTGTAGTCATAGTAATAGTAGTATTAATTGTAGTACAAATGGTATGCTACAATTAGTACTACTATTACTATGACTACAAATACTGTGAATCTTACTACTATTACTATTGCTAGTATAGTTGCAGTAGCATAAATAGTACCAATTGTAGTAATAGTGGTGTACTTACTTTTACTTAGTAATAAAATGTATAGTAAAACTAGTAATGCTAGTGGAATCAGGAGAAATAGTAGGATTTCTACTAGTAGGCGTATGATGATGATGATGATGATGATGTTGATTAATTAGTGAGTAGTAGTAGCAGCAGCAGCAGTAGTAATAGTTATAGTGTAGTTAATAGTGTTAGTAGTAATGGTTATAGTAGTACTACTGGTGTAATTTTACCTGTAGTTGTATTAATATAAGTAACTGTAAACCTAATAGAATGTTGCAATAGGGTGTTTTAAGTATTAAGAGTAGCAGTAATAGTATTAGTTATACTACAAATATTAAAAGTAATATTACTAGTAGAAGAATTTTGGTAGTAATTATAATAGTACTACTGGTGTACTTTTACTACTACTACTACTACTACTAATATTACTACAACTATAGTAATAATGGTAGCAATAACTGCAGTAGTGAACAATTAGATTCTAATAGTTGCTATAACGTAGTAGTAGTAGTAAGATAATTATTATAATAATAGTTTTATACTGTAGTATAATTATTTGTGTTAATAATAATAGTAGTGATAGTAATATTAGTAGGTATAGTAGATGTAGTGGTAATATTAGTAATATAAGCAATAGAACAATAGAATGATAGTATAATAATATAGTTATTAGTAGTGATAATAGTAGTACTCATAGTAGTAGTACTTACAGTATAGCAGTAGTGTTAATTACATTTGCATTAAGATGTTCAAATTAGCAAGCATTACTTTTTCTTAATATCTCCTTCACTTTAGCTGTACCTCTACGAAACCTTTACCTTACCTACTTACTCTAACTTTTTTTGCATTCACTTGTTCCTACATGACAAGTGAAACAAGAATGCTTTTTTTTGTTGTTTTTTTTTTAAGTTCAAGAGACCACGGCATCATTGAATGTTTCACTTCTTCATGCTGGGAGATTAATCGTTCCCACTTTTTCAGATGTCACAACCACTACAGTTAGAAAGTGGTGTAGTGAAATATGTGAGTCATTTATTGCGACATTTAATTTATGTTTCTGTTGCCATTTATAGAAATAAGTGCAGTGTACATTTCATATAGAGTTTATATTTAATTGAAGGATTGTTTCCCAGCATGTACTGTACGTAGTAACAGTTGTGTGTGTGTGCGTGTGTGTGTGTGGAGGTAGTGGTGGGAGTCAAGACGATGCTCTCATTTTTTTTTTTTTCAGCCACTGATTAACAGCAGGTATCATGGTGCTGCTAATAACAATAGCCAGGGGGGGATTCATGCAGCTGGATGGGAAATAATTTATATCTTTGCATTTACTTATATGCACTGTATATGTACTTTTGTACAATCAAGAACTCAGTGATTTTTAGTGAGTTAACCCATTGTAAAACTTACAGTTAACTGCTGTAAAACCTTTTACATTGAAGTATTTTAATATCTAATAATAGATATATACTTAATAAGGACATAGCAATAGCACATCTATGTCACATTCAGAGAATTTAATGTACAGTAAATACTGGTCCTGATTCCTCTGTTTATATTTTGCTCTGGGGATCATGTGACCATGTGCATGCTAGAAAATTAATAACAATGACAGACATGATGAGAAACTGACAGTTCGGAAGTCGTATGATAAATGAAAAATGCATATTTTTCCATTTTGACCCCTTTCCTGTCGTGTTCTTCCATATTTTGAGGATGCAGTGGAAACTACATAGTCTCCACAGAGTGTGTCACGCCCTTAGAGTTTTAACCCTTTAAATGTTTAATGCCACTACAGTATTTTAAAATGCCTTTAATCCAGTTTCCTCGTTTGGAATCACTGGTAGTACTTTTTGGTCTGTTCTTCAAATAGAAAATACAGGTATGTTATTGTTAAAGAACTATATCTACTTTGTGAACTACAGTACATACAAGTTATCCTGTAAAAACAGAAGAGATAATAACTGAGCAATAGGTTTTAATGGACTAAGACCAACCCTTTAAGATAAGATACGATAAGTCTTTATTAATCCCGAAGGAAATTGTTTCTCCAGTGGTTGCATATTTAAAAGATACAAATACAATAGGATATGAAGAAAAATTAGAAAATAAAATAAAGTATAAAATACAATGTACTATAGTAGATATAAATACAATAAAAATATATAGAAAAACTAAAAAACTACTGACTGTACAGAAAGGTGCAGAATTGTCTCTTTTGTGTACTGTACAGTACATGTATGTTATTGCACACAGGATATATATGGCACATAATAATAATTTGATATTGCATATAGAGTAGTAATGATATTGCACACCGGATATTGCACATGATTTTCATAATATTGCATAATTAGTGGTTTTGCATGTGACATTGTTATTGTGATAATAATATTGCACAGTGTATCAGGGCATGATACACATATCTTTCGATTATGCTGTCATGACATAGAGTTATAGAGTTTGATTGCCACTGGTTTAAATGACGCATTAGAACGTAACATCATCAACACCATCCTTCCCCTCTGTAGTCAGGAAAAGCATGCACCATGCACCAATCTCATCCTCTGACCTACATAACAAAGATCGCTCGACATTTTCTCCAAAATATCAATAGTATTAAGCAGAATGTAAAGGTTAATTTCCACAACTATTCTTCTCTTAGTTTTTATTAATGGATTGCAAACCAACTACAATATTACTAATGTGAAAGCTTGCCAGTGTTTGAAAGGGGAGCAACAGTAGCTTCACACAGTACGATGCAATCATGCCAAGTGTGAAACTACGCAGGGCCTGGAGCCTATCCCAGGAGACTTAGGGCACGATGCGGGGTACACCTTGGACAGGTTGCCAATTCATCGCAGAGCACATCTACTGTATACACACACACTCAGACTCTCATTCACACACTACGGGCAATTTGGGAACGCCAATCAACCTAATCTGCATGTCTTTGAACTGTGGGAGGAAACCAGACTACACGGAGTAAACCCAGCAAGCATGGGGAGACCACGCAACACAGACCAGAGGCGGGACTTGAACCCGGAATATAGAAGAACCTACTTTAGCTTTATAGAACCTACTTTTCTTTACAGTGTATAAGTGTGACGCTACCTGTCTGGGCGTCCTCTCCGATTTGCTCCTGCACCACTCCCAGTCGGACAGCTCGATCTTACGACACTCCTCATGCGATAACCTTCTCTCTGGACCGTCGAACACAGAGGAAGTGTCCAGGTTTAGATCCTCTCCGTCACAGCCTGACACAGCAGGAGACACCTTTCCGAACGCGTCCTGCTCCACCGAGTTCAGCTGCTCTGGGGTGTCCGTTCTCACCTGCTGCGACACGTTGTCCGAGAGGAGCTTACCGTGGAGGGAGCAATCCTCCTCCTCTTCCACCACCATCTTCCTGAAGTCACGTGAGGCCAGACTCGTGATCTGCCCGCTGCTAAGGATCGCCACGCGGCTTTTGGAGAAATCGTGATCATACAGACTGCTGTAGCAGGGCTTCTCCACTGTCGGTGAGGCCGCGTGAGGTATCTTGTAAATCCCGTAACCTTGCTGGAAGGAAAGGTTGAATTCGAATCTTCTTTTATGCACTGAAAAGACACAAAAGAGCGTCACACTTTACTTGTAGATTCTTTATACACGTGTTTACTCCTGGTAGTGTCTACATGCATGTCATTAAATACTCACTGGCAGAGGAGACAGAGCCGACGTCCTGACCGCAGTTGATGAAACAGCCGCAGGGAAGATGAATCCAGCGCTCGGAGAGACAGAACACTGGGGTGACAGTGGCTGAGAGCAAGGTCAGGAAAAAGCACAGTGTCTCAGCGGATGAACTGTGTACCCGTACGATGTAGCTGATGAGGATCTGTGTCTGCAAAGGCAATTAAAAAAACAAAAAAAACACAAACCACAGATGATGAAATTGCGAGAGTCTGGTTTATGAAAACTCGATGCTGTTGAATAATTGAGAAGATCAGAAAGTGTTTACTTTCTTATTAACTTCTTAAGGAGAGAGAAGAGAGAGGCAGGTGCAGGAACGACTGTTGCAACAGTATAAGTAATAATGGAACCTCCCTGTGCTTGGTGGGATTCCTCCGGGTACTCCAGTTTCCTCCCACAGTCCAAAAACATGCAGATTAGACTAATTGATGTTCCCAAATTGCGCGTGAATGTGTGTATGTGTGTGTGTCCCCTTTGAGGGATTGGCACTCCGTCCAGGGTGAACCCTGCCTTGTGCCTAGGATAGGATCCAGACCCCCCCACAAACCCTGTATACAGGACAAAGAGGTACAGACGATGAGGTGATGATGTCAATCCTTGTGTCAATCCTCATTTAAATATCCTATGAATAGGATTTCAGAGTTTTCTAGGACATTCTTCATAAACAAACTCACCCTGGCCATGTCTTGACAACCGGACATGATAAGGTAATATACTTGGAATCAAAATGGAGCTCATTGAATCCAGGAATCTGAAACTATGCATAACTCAAATCACCCAAAATGTGACTTAAAACCTGATCTGATGTGACAGTCAGATATATACAGTATAACAATAATGTTACCACAATATAGCCTTTCCTCACCTTGTAAAAGCTCTACTCTGCTATCAAACACGCAATTATGGCCCTCCCATTCACAACAATGCAGACCTTATGACAGTGAGCCATTCCTACTGTATGCACTTGGCTTATTCTATGTTCATTTCATCTCTAATGCATATGAAATGATTGGTTTCAGAATCAAGAATGTGAGTATAAAAAACCTAACTCAACAGATACAATCATAAATTAATCACCATATTGGACAAAGTGTTCACTAGATAGGGAAGGACCCTGGACAGAGCACGGTCTTACAGGGAACACAGGATCATTACAGTGTAAAGCTTTTAAAGCTTTACTCAGGGCTCTTATACTGTACATGTTGTGCCACCATTTAAACACAACATACATAGGTGTTTCTTCCTCACTTGTCATTTCTACATCCCTCACACAGTTGACTGAATGCTGCTGTTTTTAATGATGCATCAGTTCTTCATGTTTACTCAGAGAACTCAAGCAATGAAAGCAAAAGCTTCCAGCCCAAGGACGCACCAGGCGTTCCTATGCAGAAGCTTTTTGTAATTGTACAGGGTTCTTTGATAAGTAGAGTGCTTTTAGGTTCTCTCTCTTTGTAAATCATAGAATAGCCTGCATATTGGCTGAAAAGACAGTTAGATAACCACTGGTAATGGTCCTTGACAAATTATAGTCTACCAGGAAAAAAAAGAATAACCCAAAACCCATGCCAACCTTTTTCAGCTGCTTGTTAGATGAAAACATTTTATAAATTGGTTGGATGCTAGTGCATCCTCCACTCCACATCATTTGTTTTGTCTCCTTTTTACAGAGCATGGGTTCCCACTAGAGAGTTCCTCAACTGAGCTGACACTGAGGTGTGTGGAACTTCACTAAATAATTGCACGGAATTAAAAATCATTACTCTTACAATGTCTGAAAAGGGTACTAAACCTGAGCAATACCTCTCCTATCATGCATGTTAATAAATGTCATTCATCATCAGGGGTAGGTCAGTGGTTTAGGTGTTGGACTGCTGATTGGAAGATCCCAGGTTCAAACCCCAGCAACAATAAGTTGCCCCTGTTGGGTCCTTGAGAAAGGCCCTTAACTGCCCAGATGTATAACGAGATAAGTCGCTCTGGATAAGGACAGCTGCCAAGTGCTGTACTGTAAATGTTCCCAAAACCCATACTGACCGTGTTCAGCTGCTTGTTAAATAGAAACATTTTCTAAATTGCTTAGATGCTAATGCTCCACATCATTTACGTTTGGCAGATGCTCTCATCCAGAGTGACTTACAAAAGTGCTTTGAAAACATCATTTGTTTTGTCTTCTGTTTTCAGAGCATGGGTATTCACTATAGAGCTCCTCAACTGAGCCGATACGTGTGTGGAATTAAGAATCATCACCCTTACAGTGTCTGAAAAGGGTACTAAACTGCAGCGACACCTGTGCCAGGGAGATATTCTCATACACACACCTTTTTGCACATTTAGTACATTATTGTTTATCGTCAGGGGTAGCTTCGTGGTTAATGCATTGGACAAACCATAGGTTCAAACCCGAGCACCATCAAGTTGGGTCCTTGAGCAAGAAAAATGACTGAGCTCTGGATGAGGGTGTCTGCCAAATGTAAATGTTCCCCAAACCCATAATGAGACGAAATGCAATCCGCTCCAGATACGGGCGTCTGCCAAATGCCATAAATGTTCCCAAAAACTATGCCAACCTTGTTCAGCTGCTTGTTAGATGGATTGGTTGGATGCATCATTTGTTTAGTCTCATGGTTACAGAGCATGGGTATCTACTACAGAGTTCCTCAACTCATCTGATAGAACTTCACCTAATAAATGCTTTGAATTTAAATTATTACACTGTATACTACACTGGAGCAGTACTTGACCTCTCATGCATGCACCTTTTGCACATTTAATACAGTATGTTCCAGATTAGCTGGAAATTCCTCCAAAATCTAATTAAGGTGAAACTCTTGCAAAACTGTTTGAATGCACTAGTTGTTATATTATGTCTCTCACCATCATGGGCATCCACAGCAGCACTCGAGCCATCGCCAGAATCAGCGAGAAGCGTTTCTGCGCGAAGAGCCTGGCGGGGCAGCGGCGCGCGCCGTCCTTCCCGAAGCGCAGCTCACTGGCGGGAGAAGAGCACGAGCACGTCTCGCTTTTATTCCTCAGTCCGGCCGCATGCGACCCGAACCCGCTGAAGCTCCTGTCCAGACTCTCGCGGGACAGAGAGGCGAACGCGCCGGACTGGAGCGCCTCGGCGGAGCACAGGAGCCGGTGCGCGAGAGGCGCGGCGCAGACCGCGAGCCCGCCGGCGCACAGCGCGTACAGCGCGCACAGGAACGGCGCGTAGAGGTCGTCGTTGCGCGGCAGGCAGCCGAAGGAGGCGCGCGCGAAACGGCCCCAGCCGCACAGCGGGAGCGCGCTCACCGCCAGGCTCAGCGTCCACACCATGGCGAGCGCGCACAGCACCCGGCCGCGTCGCGCGCTCCCCGCCTCCTCGTCGCTCTCCTGGCGCGCGCCGACGCGCTTGGTCGCGTACAGCGCGTACGCCACGACCAGGCACGCCTTCATGTTGCTCGAGAGTCCCTGGAAAACGTACAGGAGCCCGGATAACGTGCACACCGTCCCGTCCCCGGTCCACTGCAGGGCCATGGCGAGGCAAAGCGGCACCACGCAGATCAGGTCGTCCACCGAGAGCGAGGCCACGATGAGGCACATGGACGACCTGCTCCGCGTCCTGAGCAGAGACACGAGGGAGAACAAGCCTCCCGAGGAGATCACGGCCGCGAGCGTGAGGCACGCGCCGAACAGGACGTGCCAGTTGGGGTCCGATGCTGCTGCGCCGCCGCCGCTGTCCCGGCTCTCCGCCGTCAGGTTGGTCTTATTCGCATCGGGTGACATACTTTGATCTCACGCACGTGTGCGAAAATCCATCAGAACTCGCTGAAAGTTCGTCTGGACCGAGCGCGCATCAACCCTGCCGTGCACGTTATGTGAAGGGAGGCAGCGATTCTCAGTGAGTTGGTGTGTTCTGGGTACCAGTGTGTCCCGCTGATGAGCATCGTAGCCCTGTGTGTGCAGCAGGTGAGCACCAGAGCGTTCCTCCGAACATGAATGAGCCCGAACTGAGCACGGAGCGCACGGCTCGTAAAGGGAGCAGCTAGCCCTCCTCCTCCTCCTCCTCTGAATGAACGTGTGTGTGTAAGTGAGAGAGTGTGTGTGAGAGAAAGATGCACGCATGACGTGGTCGCTCTGTCACTGTAGGTACTGTCCTTATGCACTGTACAAAACAAAACATGACCGAGTCCTCAATGTCATAACCAGTCCATCACGCATTTCCCTCTAATTAGTTATCAATGAATCCATCTCTCTCTCTCTCTCTCTCTCTCTCTCTCTCTCTCTATTTCAGGATGATTCATATACCTTAGCATCTTCCCAAAATGTTCATTCCACTTTAATAGCAAAATGAAGGTGTAAGGTTAAATTCATATATGGTTTAAAAGATCAAATAGAACAGAACATGCATAGTGGTTAGCACTGTGGCCTCCCACCTCCAGGGTCCTGGTTCGATTCCCGCCTCAAGTCTGTGTGTGTGTGTGTGTGTGTGTGTGTGTGGGATTCCTCTGGGTGCTCCAGTTTCCTCCCACAGTACAAAGACATGCAGATTAGTCAAATAGGCGTTCCCAAGGCGTTGTGTATCCTGCGATGGATTGGCACCCACCTCATGCCCAAAGTCTCCTGGGATAGGCTCCAGTTTCCCGGCGACTCTGAATACAGGATAAGCGGTGTAGAAGCTGAATGAATGAAAACTTATGAGGGCACAAAACAAAAACTTAATTTCCCTCTAATTAGTTTCAATTTCATGTATCTACTGTAAATTATCTCTTTTGTTGGGTTGGGGGGGGGGGGTTATTCTATCAATGATTGCAGGTCTCTCTCTGTTTGTTTGTTTGTTTGTTTTTTTGCCTGACTTGGTTCGGTGGTATTATTATATTAGGATGATCACATGCCTCAACATCTTTCCAAAATGATCATGGGTTCGATTCAGGTCTGTGTGTGTGAAGTTTACATGTTCTCCGCGTGCTTGGACGGTTTCTTCCAGGAATTCTGATTTCCTCCCACAGTCCAAAGACATGCAGATTAAGATAACTGACGTTCCCTAATTGCCCGTAGTGTGTGCCCTCACACTCCACCTCATGCCCAAAGCCTCCTGGGATAGGACAATTGAACAATAAAGCACAAATATAGTTGCAGGCTCCTTGTGACCCTGTACAGGATAAGTGTTATAGAAGATGAATGAATGAATACTCATGATCTCGATGGGGCACAAAACAACAAGCAACTAAAGGGCTTTATTAATTAAAGATTCACAAATGCAATCTTTATTTTTTAATATGATATGGATATCATACTTCCAAGTTTCGACCATTACCCGTAATCTGTACAACTCTATAAGTCATCTGAGCTGAAGAATATCATCAGCACTGCCATGATGGTGTGCTTAGTTGTGTTTCATATTCACTTGCATGATCTGTGTTATGCAAAAAGTACACAATATGCACAAGATTGTACATGATATAAAATCTGATGTCCCTGACACACTTTGGGCCTTTTCATCCTCTACAATGTTAGGTTTTATATAATATTGCGGCATGGTGGTGTAGTGGTTAGCACTGTGGCCTCCCACCTACAAGGTCAAGGGTTTGAGTTCCACCTCAGGTCTCTATTCAGTACCAGTTCAAAAGTTTTGGATTTATTTTCTACATTCTCAAACAATATTGGAGTTTTTTCAAAACTATGAAAAAACATAGATGGCATTAGACAATTTAATAACAACAGCAGCAGCAGTCCATTGTTATTTTAAGACACGAAGGTCAACTGTTCCTTCTTGCAAGAACAATATTGTCAAGTGCATTTGTAAAACCCATCAAGCACCATGATGAAAGTGGCTCTCATGAAGACCTTCCCAGGAAAGCAAGACCAAAACTAACCTCTGCTGCAGAGAAGTTGTTCACTTACAACCAGTTACCAGTGTCAGAAATCACCAATTAACAAACAGGACCTCAGATTACCGAGGCACCTGAGATATATTCCAGGTCTCCTGCAACCCTGTACAGGATAAGCGGTTAAGAGAATGAGTAAGTGAATATTTAATACTATCCCTTGAAAAGACTAATGTTCCAGTATTTATCACAAAGAGAGAGAGAGAGATTTATCTCATCTATTAGTGGCTAAATTCAGTAGTCTACGCTCAGCTTTCCTGCTAATAGATTATAAATATGCAGAAGCGCAGCCCCAATTTGCACATTTTAGGAATTTGTGTATTCCAGTTCCTGTAACTTGTGCATTAACTATTAACCTCATATGTAGATCATTCATTCATTCATTCATTCATTTTCTATACCGCTTTATCCTCTATTCAGGGTCGCGGGGACCTGGAGCCTATCCCAGGAAGCTTCGGGCACGAGGCAGGGTACACCCTGGACAGGGTGCCAATCCATCGCAGGGCACACACACACAATATGTAGATCATAAAAATCTAAATAACATAAACCTAGAGAACGTACACTAACCTTATAATCTCACTCGAGACATACCTTGGCACAGAGTATTTCTCAGAAAACAACTCTTTTCTCCAACAATTACACTCTACTCTGTGTGTGTGTGTGTGTGTGTGTTTGTGTGTCTGTCTGCCAAGCAATTTCTGCAGCAGAAACCGTTTATCCAATAAAGCCAATCTCATCAGCTGGTCTTCTGTTTGAGTCACGGCAGACAGACACTCGATGGAGTAACTGACTGTAATTTAATCCGAGGGAGGAAATGATATTGCTGTTCACATGTGTTTTGCATTTACATTATTAGTGTCCATGTCTTTATCACCATAACGGCTGAATATTTTTTTCTAATTGAACAATAAAGCACAAATATAGTTGCAAGCAACAATGATCGGGCCCAAGCACATTTCACTGGCACCTGGGCGCACCAGAAAGACAGTGGGGACATGTTTTTAAAGGGGACATACCAATGACAATTTGGGAAATTTATGTTAAGACCTCCAGACGCTCAGACGTCCTAATGGCAGCAGATTCCTGTGTTCCTTAGAAGAACAAGAGGGCCCTTCAAACCCTATGATGTTATAGTGATGATGTCATAGTGGTTGGGCCCTAATTATGTACTTATGGGTTTGTTTTTTGTTTTGCATAATTTCCAATAACAGCATGTCTTAGTTTTATTACTCATATCACAGCATTGTTTTAGAGAGAAAGTCTTTATTTGACCCCTGGTCTGTGCCCACAATAAATAGCAGCACAACTCACCAAAATATTTAATGCTAGCCACCATAGAAAGGCACCTGAACACTCGCCAATGGGACCCACCAGGCAAAGAGCTCAAGGTCACCGACCTGGCTTCTCAGATCCCAATCCAGTCCAGCATCCATGGAATGTATAGGAAAAATAAATCAGGTCTATGTAGGACCCACCCCACAACCCACACCCCAAAGGGTTCACTGCCAGTGTCTTGGTGCTAGACACCACACCAACTCCTCAGAGGACTTGTAGGACCTACCAAATATGTGCCCTAATGTTTTTCCGTTTTAATGTTATGGCTGTTCAATAGATACTGTACATATAAACAGATTATACTGTACTCCCTGCCAGGCTGCAAAAAATTGTTAAGGAATGGTTTGAGGAAAGTGACACATGTTAACAAGCCTTCCAGGAAAGTTGTCTTGCCAAGTCCATATGTGTGTGTGTTTAGAGCTACATGTTTGTGTTTGCATGAGAAGGGCCTTGTCCTTTCTTCTTCCTGACATCTACAAGGCTTATCTTTTGACAAATGACTCGCTTTGGTGCAAGGTCACTATAGAAAATGAGACTTCACTCTTTACTATCTCAACCTCATTCCTCAGCTGAAACATAATTTAACGTGGATTCCTGTCTCTGAATCATACGGATACAGAAATGGTGGGAAAGCAAATCATTTTTATGAATCTCAGTGTGAAAAAAAGAACTGGAGAATCAGATCACCAGCGTATTTTATCTACAGAAGAGTATTTGGTCCACTATAAGACAATTTCTGAAGCAGCCCAAAATGGAATTTCACAGACTGTCTGGGATAGAAAGAAATCAGCACCACCATGCTAGATAACCAGAATGTGTTTAGATAACATAAATAGACATTTAGCTTTCTAGTTGGGTAACAAGCTTACACTTGTGACAATATATGGTCACGTTATTGTATAAAGATTAAAGAATGCTATGGAACTTGAAAATGTGGCAACATTCACATTCCCAGTAATTTAATTCAGATTTGACATGGATCTGATTTTTTAGGACTGTATGAACACACAAAATCTGATGTTTTTCAGTTAATTTCATATGCTCTCCTAGCTCAGATATATATCCGATATGTTCATGCAACTTGAATGCGAACAAGCAGATTGGAATTCATGTGTCTGGCTTTTTTTTTTCCTCCTTCTGGACCTCAACAAATACAGCTGACTTACTGCTTGCCGTCCTCCAGAGCAAAACCTCAAGAATTTTCTTCTTGTTGCTAAAATCACATTCATTGTTTGAAATGAATGAGTGTTTGCACAAATATGATGCATTTTAACCTGGATAATGTGAGCAAAGACATATCACTGTGCACATGCTTCATGTTTCAGGGGACAGATGTTATGTCTCAGACGCTGCATTCATTACTACTTTGCAAGCATGAAAGTGGGTGAGAAACTGATGAAAAAAAAAAACTATGCCCCTTATGCTGTGTTAATTAAGCCAATATTGATTACTTAAAGAATAAAACAATCAGTGCCACACTGAAAGTAATCAACGACTTGGTGCTGGGGTGAAGTGGAGTTATTCATAGAACCATGAAGCTGACTGCATATGAATAACAACACACCGACTGGGGTTTTATTCCTTTTCTTATGCTTCAAAAAATATCACAAATTTTTATCCATATTTAGTTTAGTTTACATAATACTGTGGAAGATACAGGCAATAAATTAATAAGTGATAGCAAGACTAAACATCCTAACCAGCCTCTTCAAGTTACTATTAATAAAACACACACATACAAAACGCAAGTGCGTGTTTCTGTGTGTTTGTGCATGTGTTTGACTGAAGCATGAATCAGTTGACAGGAGTGAGACTGCCATGAGCACTTTACTCACATATTCATACACAGCCTTGAGTCCAATGTTCCACTCCACCCTTGCCCAAAATAAAGTAGGATTAATGCAGATGAATAAATAATAATAATAACAACAACAACAACAAATGATAATAATAATAATAATAGCTGGTCTATTAATTAGCAAAACAGCGCAACCTCGAGTGTGATATTACTTTTATACAACAGTTCCACAAACAGCATTTCTTATCAACAGATAGCTGTTAGCTGTTTATTTTGAATATCAGATCCATTAACTTCTATCTATCTAGCTAGCTAGCTAGCTAGCTATTCAGGTTACTGTGGTTAGCTAGCTAGCTATTCAGGTTACTATGGTTAGCTAGCTAGCTATTCAGGTTACTATGGTTAGCTAGCTACTGTAGCTATTCAGGTTACAGTGGTTAGCTAGGTGGCTATTCAGGTTACTATGGTTAGCTAGCTAGCTATTCAGGTTACTGTGGTTAGCTAGGTAGCTATTCAGGTTACTATGGTTAGCTAGGTACCTATTCAGGTTACAGTGGTTAGCTAGCTAGCTAGCTATCCAGGTAAAGCTAATGTTTAGCTACTGCCCTGATAGACTCTGGGTGGTACAACTGCATATTTAACGCCTTATTAGGATTAATACTTAATTTATTAAAACTACTGAGCTAATTTTATGTTTAAAAAAATAATAAATAAATCTAAGAACAGTCCCTTTATAGAACAACAGATGTCTAACACTGCTCAGCTAGCTTAATTTCTCGTTAGCTAGCTATTTATATTTAGTTCTCATACTCAAACACACCACACAGCTCTTTGCTGGAACACCAGCCAGCCAAAAGCAAGCGTACACTTTTAGTTAGACATATTTGTTGAAGTACTATTTCTTTATTAATAACTAAAAAAAACTGGCAAAATCCAAATACACTCTTTTTTACTCTTTTACATACATTCTGTCCATCTCTGTGCTATTAGATATTCAGCAGCAGGGCTCACAGCTGTTATGTGGAGGTGTCTAAGGCATTTAAGGACCTAATTTTCTCTCTCTCTCTCTCTCTCTCTCTCTCTCTCTCTCACACACACACACACCTCTTTTCCTTCACAATCTCATTCATGACACGGATAAGGCACTGAAAAATGAGGCTCGGGAAATAGAGCCTATTGAAAGCTTCAGACATTCATATTCGCTCATCAATATGGCAATGCGCCTCTCTCTCATATACACACG
The DNA here is from genome assembly GCA_030014215.1 of Clariallabes teugelsi. NCBI lineage: Eukaryota > Metazoa > Chordata > Actinopteri > Siluriformes > Clariidae > Clariallabes > Clariallabes teugelsi. Next base: position 4,785,216 of record JAQMYG010000037.1, on the reverse strand, counting down.
TACACAAGGGAAGGGAAGTAACCAAATGTGAATACGTTATTCAGAATGAACAGATGATGTGTTCTAAATGGATACAAATACAGAAGATGCACGGATTGTTTGAGATCAGGGCATCTGGTTGAAACTACGCGGTGTGCTCTGAGACTCACGGTGGTTTTAAGACTCGTGGTGGTATAAATCAGGGTAGGAGCTTCTGGGAAATAGAACAAATTACAGTCTTTAGGCAGTAGATACAAACAAACAAAAATAGCTGTGCAAAAAGATTTAGGTTTAGGACAGTTCTACTTCTGTGTACATTGCAAAGAGAAATATAGACATGGATAATTGGAGCACTAAACAAATCCTGATAGAGATATTGGCATTGCATTACAACCCTAACACATATATATACACACACATAAACATACACACAAGCACAGAGGCAGACACGGACACTTAATCAGATTGTCGATGGAGGATGATGAGGTGGCGACCGGGACGAGAGAGGCCCTCGGCGTTGAAACTCATTGCAGGCAGCAGGTTAAGCACATCTATAAGACGAGAGCAGTGCGAAAGGCATCATGAATGCTAATGAATAATGAGTTGGTAAAAACCCAAATATTTGCTTGGCATAGGTTTTGTCTCCTAGAGCTTTCCCATATCTTGTACTGTTGCAACCTGGAAATTTTGTTGTAAAGCAATGATGACCGGGCCCAAGCACCTGTGCCACAAACCCCCCGAAAGACAGCGGGCACAGTGGACACGTGCATGGTGAGCATGTCACGGGTGTTCTCGTGAGGTAGGCAGCTTTAAAATAACTAAGGAAATTATTAGCCAATTTTCACCAAAATTTTAAGACAACGCCACAGCTGAACCATTTGAGATATCAAAAATCTCACAATTTTGCATCCTCAGTGTTTTGAGATCATATTTGCCTGGTTTGTTGGTAATCGTATAAATACCCTAGGATAAGTATATCAAATTCCATTGGGTGTGTTTGCAAACCATGCCATGCACGTTGACATGACATGACATGCATAATGAGCTCTAGATATGTACCAGGTTTTACATGTATAGTTGCAAGTGTTTATGAGCTATGCAGCCAAATCTTGTCTTAGCCGCTCAGATGTCCTATAGCAGCAGATTCCAACCTCAGCTCAGTGTTAATGCAGCTGTTCCTGGAAAAAGAACATGCTGAAGAAGATGCTGTTCAAGAAATGTCATTGACAGCATGAATTAGTCAGAGAAACAACTAAGAAGCCGTGAGTGACAGTGAACCCTTAAAAATTGCTTTGACAATCGAAAGGGTTGGCTTCCTCAAGATTGGGGGCCAGTATATTAGGTTTCCAAGACAACCACAGCATGGATAAAAGAGTGGCAAGTCATATAAAGTTCCACGTATAGTTTGTTAAAGAGATGTTGGAGACATGAGCTTATCTTGAGAACCCCATTCCCACAGTAAAGCATGTCCATAGCAGCATCATGTTGAGAGTGACCCATGGCTTTTTGCTTGCTTCTCTGGTTAACACGTTCCTTACCAGGTAAGAAATTCCAGGTTTGGTGGAAAGCCTCCTCTAGGAAGAGTCGTGGATTTAATAGAGTCTTGTATTATGTTTAAAGTTCAGGATGTTACTTTCTAACAAAAAAAATGTCCTTGTTCTTCATGATGCTGTTGCTTTGGATATGTGCTCTAAAACACAATAAACCCCCGTTGGAACAGATAGGTAGTGGTTAGCACTGTCGCCTTGTACCTCCAGGGTCTGGGTTCGATTCCCGGCCAGGCTCGATTCCCGTCTTTGTGTGCATGGAGTTTGCATGTTCTCCTCGTGCTTGGTGGGTTTCCTCCGGGTACTCCGGTTTCCTCCCACAGTCCA
>JAQMYG010000037.1:4724907-4749567 GCA_030014215.1 Clariallabes teugelsi | reverse complement strand
CCCCCCCCCCCCCCCCCCCAAAAAAATAAATAAATAAAGAAATAAAAAAATCATTCAGAACTCTGGTATTTTTATTTATTTTTTTGCTATCTTTTATTTTTAATAATAAAAGAAATGCAAATAAGTACTACTAATTTGAATAGGTCTCTTTCTCTTTTGATCTTTCACTGTCTTTTTTTTTTCTTTTACAGAAAGACAATTTCTTTACATAGGAAAGAGCTGTTAAGGGACAAATCCTAATAATAATAGTTCTGAATCAGTTCTGAAGCTCAAATAATAAGATATTAATTATCTATTTTAATTGGCATGACCAAATTTCCTGTAGTGTGTAAATGAGTGTGTGTGTGTGTGTGTGTGTGTGCCCTGCGATGGATTGGCACCCTGTCCAGGGTGTACCCCCCCTCGTGCCCTAAGTCTCCTGGGATAGGCTCCAGGCCCCCAGTGACCCTGTATACATGATAAAGCGGTAAAGATGAGTTAATTTAGTTTTTCCCTGATTTTTTCCCAGATTTAGTCGGGTGCAATTCTCCCCATATTGTTAGACCACTCCCCCATCAGCGACAGCTACCATGCTGGGTGGGCATAGCACAAGAAGCTGCCAACTGCATCTTTTCAAACTGATACTCAGACTTTGTTAGGTATCACACAATCAGACAACATCCCTCTCTGCCCTGAGTGGTTACGTGAGCTTGTAGATGCCCATGATTGGATAGTCTTGCTGTGATTGATAGCAAGATCTCAGGCTTCCATCTATGGATGGCTGAAACATCACTTGGGAATCGATTTTGCGATGATTAATGAAATGAGAAATTAACTTTAAGTAAAAACCACAATAATATTTTATATACTTATTAGAGCCAGTATTTGTTCAGATATGCCTGTTGGGTGACCTTGTACCCGCTGTAAGCTCAGATTCCTGTTTTATCCCTGACATGGTCATCTTCTGTTGGAGCTCATCTGCCTCAAAGTTTGAAGTGTCGTGTGTTCTGAAATGCTTTTAGGCTCACCGCGGGTGTAAATAGCATGTATGTGTGTGTGTGTGCGCTTACTGTATGTGTTTACCTTCTTACAGAAAAAGAAGTCAGAAATGTATAAAATATAAATAATTTAATTTTTGAAACATTTCACATGCTTTTTAAAGGTTTTTACATTTTTTTTTTTTTACATGTATCGCTTTGTTTTATTTTAAAGATGTGATTAAATATTATTTGCATAGTCAGACCTTACATTCATTGTTCAGATATCGTACCGCAGGCAAAGCATATGTGCAGAGGTTAAGATGTAGGTTAAGACTTTAATAACAACTATAAGACACAAACCAAAACAATAACATAATCCAGAAGCAAAACAACTGGGTGGCGGACAGTAGACTAAACAGAACCACAACAGATGTGAGACAAAGACAAGACTAAACTCAGACTCTTAGATACTAATACTAAAAGGTAGACTAATCTAGAACACCTGTGAACAGAAAACAAAAGACAGCGGGACACGACTACAACTTAAAAGTCCCAAGCATGCAAAGTCCAAAAAAAAACACACAAAACACAAAGAGTTCATGGCCACAGAATGCCCTCCAGGAGCAAACACAGTGTCCTCAAATGGGAGACAGAGCCAGTATGATGTCCTCAAACCTGGGCGCTGGAGCTAGCCTGATGTCCTAACAGCCAGGTTATAGAATTCACCACTCTAGAACCCAGCTGATGGGAACAGCAGCACAGCCTCGGTACAGGAGACACTGAGCTAGGTGGTGCATTATCTGGCGGAGACGGGGTCGGGAATGGCTCAGGCAGTGCAGGGTATGGCCAAAGCAGTGCAGGGTGTGGCTCAGGCAGTGCAGGACAGACAGGGAGTGCATTAGAGGAGGTAAATCGTTGCTAATATGGCTAACAGGAAGTATCTCAGTGCTGCATGACTAACAGGAAGTATCTTGGCTAAGAAGAAGAATCTCATGGTTAACAGGGCTTTCAGGAACCCTTACGTGTTTAACAGGGCTTTCAGGAACCATTTTATATTTAACAGGGCTGTCAGGAATTTGACTGTGACTCTTAGGAATTATAACTAGACTCTCAGGAAGCTTAACAGGGCTTTCAGGAAGTTTAACAGGGATAGAGAGCAAAAATCTGAAAAATTGGGATTTAACCCAATTGGAGAACTGGCGCTGGAGGTCTCTCTTTCGACCTCCTTCTTGAGCTCAGCAAGCTGGGTGGTGAGCACCATCGCTTGTTCTGGATTTCCTCAATATATGCCACTGGATACTGAGCAGGTTGTGCAGTGTGTTATATGTCCATCTGAACATCTGAATAGCAAGCTCACTTACTCACTGCTGGATAGTAGTGTTGATGTTCCTCACCGTCTGCCCTTAGTTGACACGATGAGGTATAGTAAGAGGTTCTTTCCCTCGCTGGACACTGCCATGCTCTGAAATGTTTCTCGTAGTACAGTATGTCAATATGGGTGCCTTGACTCTCTGCACACCTCCTTGCAGCATTTTAAAGGACAAGCACCTTATGGCAAGTGGGAACTTTCCCATCTTGCTGTGTCGATTGATCTTAAGCACTAGTTTCCTTTAGATTTTGTATGTTTCCCTGGCTTGTCACTGTTTCATGGGGCGGCTGCCTACGAAGTCTGGTCACCTAATGTGTTTACTGCACCCAGCCTTCCCTCAAAGCATCTTTTGGGGTCCTCCTCCATCCTGCATGCTGCCTTACAACGGTCAGCAACGTCATAGCTCCCCCAAAATAATTAGTGGCCTATCCGCTACACCACATATGTGGTCTTACAGAACCACTGTAAGGAAACTTTAGTGCTGTACTGCAGGCACAGCTTAAGCAAAGACATTAAGTCTTTAATAGCAACTACAGTATAACGCACAAACCAAAACAATAACATAATCCAACAGCAAAACATCCGGGCGACGGACAACAGACTATACAGGACATCAACAGATGCAAGATAAAGACAAGACTGTAGTCAGGATCTTGTTGAGGCACCAAAGCTTACACTTACTGTACCTTGCTTTATCCTTTCAACAACAAGCTTTGGTGTATGTTTGGGATTGTTGTGCAGTTGGAACATTCAGTTGAGTCCAATTCTCGACTACCTAGCTGATAATTTAAGGTTCATCTTCATCTTCTGTACCGCTTTATCCTTGATCAGGGTCGCGGGGGGCCTGGAGCCTATCCCAGGAGACTTTCGGGCACAAGGCAGGGTACACCCTGGACAGGGTGCCAATCCATCGCAGGGCACACACACGCACACACACACATACTAATTTAAGGTTATGCTAAAGAATTCTGAGGCAGCAAAACAGCCCCAAAGCAGCATGCTACCACCACCATGTGTAACAGCTGCTACAGTGATCAAGGGGTTGAATGTATTGCCTTTACACCTCTAAACATACCTCTGGTCAAAACTTTCCTCCAAAAGGCTTTTTATTTGTCTGTGTGGTCGGATGAAAGCTTTAGTTCAGTTTAAAGGAAAGGAGTTTAGAGCAGGGGCTACTTTCTTGGACAGCAGCCTTTCTATTCATGTTTTATCCATGGTGATATAAAACTCACTTGACCGTAGACAGTGACACTGATGTTCCAGCAGCTTGCAGTTAATGGCAGGCCTGTGCCTTTGTGATTCCTGAGTTCTACCTAAACCTAAGTTTCCTCTCAGCTGAGGTTTTGATCCTTCAGACCTTGGCAAAGTTACTACACCTCCCTGTAACTTCCCTGAACCGATCTAAGAATCTGCAGTCGTTCATATACGACTCTAAGAGTAAATCCTGACCTTCTAACCTTTTCTTAGATCTGCACTGAGCTCCTTGGACATTTAGATATTACTCTGTATTGAGTGCTGTCAAGCAAACCTTTATTATGTTGGCACGGAGAAGCTACCAGCTGGAGTCCATCATCATTACTAACAGGGCGTAGAGAGACCTTGGACTTGCTAAAAGACATCTCAAGACTTTCAACAGCACTGAAATAATGTACGCCAATATTCCTTACATACTTGCATCACATTTTGAACATGAGTGATGCTTCCATAATCACAGGAGATGACAGAACAATAAAAGTATCCTGTGGATTTTTACTCAATTCACATGCTCTGAATCAGTTTATTTGCACATAATGTGGCAGATTAAAGCTTTTTCCCCCCCATAGATCATTACTATATAAAAAATAAGTCCAAAATGATTTTAAATAAAACATGTTTCAGTGTGACAAACGTTTGTTTGCTTTAAAGATTTTTCAATAAGGGCAGAAAGGAAAAAAAAGAAGAAGAAAAAGACAGAAAGAATCCACTGATTTACTCTGGCTGGTGAAACTGAATGTGTTTGATTTTTTTCAAAGCGTGTGAGAGCGGTTGAGATTTTCTCATGCACAGCATGCTTGATTGTCAGTTCTCTCTACACAATTTAATGAACAATTACAACAATAGCATGGAGATGTTCTAACAAAAAACACCAATTATGTGGCATTAAAGAGTAATTATTGATGAAACTGTAACCATGGACAGGTTCAGAAAAAAAATAGCACTCAATGAAATATGTACAGTAAGTGTGATTATGAATTTTTAGTAGTAGTAGTACATGTACTGTAGTTTTAACTATGCTTAAAAACAAACAAAAAGCAACAACTACATTAAAATTGCTGTGATGTTACACAAAACTCTTTTTTCCCCCTTAATTACATAAAGATAAAAAAGTATATACTAATACTCAACTAATGATGAATTACCTGAAGGATTAGTGCTAATCCTTGATGATTCTTGAAGATGATTTATGCTATAAATGATACGTGTTTGCAATGATTAATCTACACCAGCAGCTCTGAAATAATGCAAATCATAGGTTTATATTAACACACTTATTCTAATATTTTATTATTTCAAATGAAGATATTTATTTAGAGTAACATAGCATAAAATTGTATAGTCATTATTTACCTAAATAGATTAAAATAAATATATTGGGGATATGGTGAAGTTTGTTGATTTTCATTCTTTTAGCGTTTTATTTCCTACTACACGATTAAATGAAGTTCTTATTCCTATTTATTCTGTAGTAGCTGAAGACACCCATGTGCACAATTAAATGACTCTATGAACCAGGCCAAACTCAAACGGATTTTACTTACTCCAAAGTAATAAAATATATTGGTGCGCAGTCACGTTGGAACAGGAGGGGGCCATTCCCAAATGTTCATACAAAGTTGGGAGCATGAAATTGTCCAAAATGTCTTAGTATGCTGAAGCATTAAGAGTTCCTTTCACTGGAAGCCCAACTCCTGAAAAAACATCCCCACACCAGTTGCAACATGACTGCGCACCAGTGCACAAAGCAAGGTCCATAAAGATATGGATGAGTGAGTTTGGTGTGAAAGAACTTGAAGTCCTGACCTCAACCTGATAGAACACTCTTGGGATGAATTAGAGCGGAGACTTTGAGTCAGGCATCAGTGTCTTACCTCACATATGCACTTCTGGAAGAATGATCAAACATTCCAATAAATACACACTCACAAACCTTGTGGAAAGCCTTTGCAGAAGAGTTGAACCTGTTATAGCTACACTGTTATAGTAGTAGTCTCATTACTCGCTCACTCACTCATCTTCTATAACGGTTCATCCTGTATTCAGGGTCGCGAGGGTCTGGAGCCTATCCCAGGAGGCTTAGGGCACAAGGCAGGGTACACCCTGGACAGGGTGCCAACCCATCGCAGGGCACACACACACATACACACACTCACACACCCATTCACACACTACGGGCAAATTTGGAACGCCAATTAGCCTAACCTGCATATCTTTGGAATGTGGAAGGAAACCGGAGTACCAGGAGGAAACCCACCAAGCACGGGGAGAACATGCAAACTCCATGCATATAAATTTATCCCCCCACACACACACACCTAGTTTAAAGCCGGCAGTTGCTGTTGCTGACTGTTCACTTCAGGCTATGCTTTAAAGGGGATTAAGGGTGAAGGATTATGGTCTTTCCATATCTTAAACATTCGCAGGAAATGATAGGTCTTCACAAGAGAGCATCCGGAGAATCATCTCCATGAGCCTTGATGGACCTCCCTTCTTCCATTCACACACACACACACACACACACTGCAACACTGTGTCATATGTCATTCTGTTCAGTCTATTTGACTGAATTTATGTTTTACTTTTGTATAAATGAATATAAAAGAGAGAGACACAGAAAGGGGGAAATACTTCCGTCAGTATCTCTCACTCCTCCTTCAAAATGGAAGAGTTTAAGAGACTTTGAACCCAAGCCAGAGACCTGTCATAACTAACTCAACAGGACCATCCCACTTGGAGCTTGTAGCTGTGTCTGTGTTGGTGTTTGTGCGTGCGCATACACACACACACACACACACACACACACACACACACACACACACACACACACACACACACACACACACACACACACACCTGTCCGAGGGATCAAGGATTAATTGCCGGTTGAGATAAACGTAAGAGCACAAACTTCTCATTTGTCTCAAGCCTGAAAAGGAAACCGAAGTTGTGTGAAGCTTGAGAATTCGAGTGTTTTTCCCGAGGTGTGATCTTTTAATGAATTCTACTCAGTTTATGGCTTTTATTTATGCATTTATTTATCCCCTGTGTTCCTGTGTGCTTGTCTCAGGTGAATTGCCGCAGGCTGCTCCAGAAGGACAGCACAACATGGCTGAAAACAACACGCAAAAGAAGAAGTCCCGGTGGACGTCACTGGAGATAGGTCTCCTGACCATCGTCTCGTTGCTTTTCGTAGTCGTCCTAGCCCTCATCATCCTCTTTGTCATGCACAGCAGCAGCAGCAGCAGCAGCAGCAGCAAGGGCAGTGGTGAGTACAGATGTGGACTTTTTTACAATTTCTTTATTCATTCAAAATTAACATGATCAGGAGTTTCTTACATTTCACACATATCCTTTTAAATAGTGTAAAATTTAACGTCATGCCTAGAGAAAGTCGTATTATGTCACGTGTATTGGAGATGTATTAACAGAGGAAGGAGCAAAGGTCTGAGTGTCTCACGGGGGCTTTATAGCGTTTTATTATATGCACTCACACTCACAGCCACAAACCATCAACATTTTAAGGATGCTCAATTTCTACTAAAGCAGTTTCTTATATTTAATCGATAATATGCTGTCCTTCTATTCTGTACACTGCTCTGAGTCCAGTTTATTATATTGAGTTACATACAGTATGTCGGACTTCAGCCTTCTGAAATAGGAACGTTTACAACGTCTTAGTGCATTGTATGGAGTTTGCGCAGGTTTAGTGTAAATACAGTAAAAAAAAAAAAAGTGTGCATGTTAAATGCTTTGCCAAAATCCAGCATTTATTTTGTCTAATTAATGAAACATTTACTTACAAAATTTTAAAAAAGGAAACAAAAAAAAATACATGCATTGTAATTGCTTTGCAAATATCACCCATTTTTTCCTCTAATTAAAAAAAGAAAAAAACATGCATAGCAAAAATCCACCATTTATTTGTCTCATTATTAAAGCAATTTCTTATAGAATAATAAAAAAAAGAATAAAATAATCCTTACATATTTCTTTCCCTACGCTGTCGCAGCAAACTTATTTCATGTTAGAGATACATTGACAAACTGACCAATTTTATTTACCGATCGCAAACTATAGGACTCGGAGGTGTATGATTTAGTAGCTATATTACTTATTATATTATGCTAAAATACCTTTACCGTCAGCAATAAATAAGAAAGTGTGCGTGTGAAATTTACCAAGTATCTACATTTGAACTAAAACAGATCATGTCAGCTTTCCTCCTTAAACATCTGGTTAAACTAAAACTTGCGAACTATAAAAGCCACGTGTTAACATCTGGACCACAGTGTTCTCAGTGCTAGTTATGATCTCTGTAACATCCCGAAACAAAATTATATCTTTGTTATTAAAATACTTAGAATATGTACAAATTCAAATTCTTTGGAATAGCAATGTGAATAGAATTTAAGATAGCTTTATAGCGAGTCTTCAAGTATCCAGTAAAACCCAGCAGAGTTTCTGTTTGTTTTTGCTGTTATTGGAACGACGGTGTACAAAATCACAGGTTGTCAAGACAGCAAGATTGATGTGCTAGTTTGATGAGAATAACATTTTAAAAGCATCAATGGCTTGGTAAAGTGGAGCTAAGGAAAGCTGTGTGTGTGTGTGTGTGTGTGTGTGTGTGTGTGTGTGTGTGTGTGTGTGTGTGTCAGGAATAATAGGCATGGTTGGGTAAGCAAAGCTCAAAGCTCAAAAAGCCCTGATGGGCAATGAAGAGAGGAAAGATAGGGCAGTTTACAGTCTGTTAATGGCGTATGTGACGTATGGCTGGTTTTAGAGGACGATTTTGCTAGGGGAAGCTGTTATCAAATATTTCTTCCGCAAAGGAAGTTTGAATAGCCTGGGCCACCAACAAGGTTAATAAAAGTTAATAATCAGCGAAGAGATTTCTAGGCTGTAAAATCCATTCGTCCATCTACTGTAGGAACCTCTGTAGGCCAACTAGGGACAGTAGAGGACCATAGTATTTACTGTATTCCCATTTTTATAGCCATGGTAGGACTTCTGTTCAACATTCACACGCTCATTCACACACTATGGGAAATTTGGTAACACCAGTTAGCCTAACCTGCTTGTCTTTGGACTGTGCGGAGAAACCAGGGTACTTGGTTGAAACCCACCAAGCACAGGGAGAACATGCAAACTCGCCTGTAAAACGGCGTCAATAATATGATTCAGTAACAACATCTGTTAAACATTCAAGCTTCAAAATTAATCGTTTATCTTACTGCATTTTCTATAGCTGCCTATTTTATATGGTGATTAAAATGCGCTAACATGAGTAATATGAATAAATTATTATTATTAATAATTTAACACAGGAATAAGATTATATTAAGGAGTGCTTTTTAGCACGTTATTGTTTAACAGCTCATACATAGGGACTTTTATGTTGGAAGCCTTTTTATGTTAATGGAATGTTAAGGTGAAGTTTTTTTTGTAATGTTTATGGACAGAGTGTCCGGGTTTCAGGGGATTTGTAAATTCCTGCAGTATAATAGGAATAAAGGGGATAAAGTTAAGGCTGTAGAGGTAGGGAAGTAGAAGGTAATGATAGATTGGGATTGTAGGGTTAATAGTGGGGCGATTTCATTTTGGAAGATTCAGAGTGAAACTCCTACTGATTAAAAGTGAACAGAAACTAGATTAGATATAGAAACCAATATTTTTTTTATTTATTTATGCATGCTTTTCATTTCAGGCCTGGAAGTGTGCCTTTCAATGCATTCTAGTGCATTACAAATTGCATGGAGACATAACTGAACAGTCCATTTTAGCTTATTCACCATCATAAGTCATACACCGTTATTAGCATTAACACTAAATCATTAATAGTGTTTTTTGTGAACATTGCCTGCTCAGCATTATATATTAACCCACCAGCTCTCTGACCTCTTGTGTGTCTCGATCTCTTGTAGATGCGGTTTGCACTACAGCTGACTGCACACGGTCGGGTAAGCACATTTTACAAACCATCACGAGATGTGTGACGTTAGACAGATTCTGGGATAAAAGTTATCAATTAACAAACATTCTTACCTGGGGAGTGTTTTAGATTGTATGTGACCCGTCACATCAAATCAGGTATTAAGTCACATTTTGGGTTCTCATTGCAATTTCAGGTTCTTGGCTCAATGAGCTCCATTTTCATACTACGATTATTTCTGTATCATGTCCGGTTGTTGAGATATGGCCAGTGTGAGTTTGTTTATGAGAAGCGCCTTGGAATAAACTGTCAAAATCCAAGTTTTGGAATATTTAGATGAGCTTTCTGTGATGTAATAAGGAAGAAGGAACCAGCAGTCTCAATTTGAGATCAGGATTTCCCTGCTACAGCTAAAAATAACCTCAGACAAGTCATACTAGAGTAACCAGCTTGGATAGTGGATCATTAAAGTGCTTTAAAGCAATGTTTAGAATCAAAACTTTCTTGATTCTGTTAAAGGAACAATAAGATAAGGGAGTTATTAAAAGATTTTTGGCAAAATTAAAAATTTGATGAACTTCAGCCCTAACCTGTGTGATGTAATATCTGTCTTGATATGGAAGGTCACTTATTCTGGTTTCCTAGTTTTGACACACAATCAACTTACAAAGCTCTAAATTGGTTAACGAGATTACTAAGCATTAGAGAGAACAATAGATTAGAAAGAACAATTCAGAATAAAATGTAAATATATCTAAATAACTAACAGGTTAGATTAAGAACATTCTGTAGTTTAAATAAGCAAATCTTACATGACAACACATTTATGAATACCTGCCAAATCCTTTAATATGTTCATGAGCAATGTATATTTTACAACCTCCAGATGAGATTGAGACTATTTCTTGGTATTTCAGCATCTCGCCTCCTTGAGAACATGGACTCTACGGCAGAACCGTGTCAAAACTTCTACCAGTATGCCTGTGGAGGCTGGCTGAAAAAGAACATCATCCCCGAAACCAGCTCACGCTACAGCACCTTCGACATCCTCCGGGATGAACTGGAGGTTGTGCTTAAAGGTACGTGTTTACTATTGATAAACCATGTGAAATCTGGATTTAGTGTATTTTTATTATGGAATCCAAATATCTAAATGAATTTCTTTAAACCTTCTGAATTCACTTGGTCGGTTTTGTATTGATGGGGGTTTTTAGATTATAAGTGAAATTTTGAAGTGGTTTGAACAGTAAGTGTGGACATTGGTTCAAGAACCTTTGGCATATTAGTTCAAGCTTTACACATCTATTAATAGTACAGTGAAATACAGCCTGTTTGGGGGTGGGGGGTATGAGGGGTTTGGGATGCAGAGGTTTGCGCTTTCCTGTTTCCCTTTTTAAATTTCAGTCTTCTTAATGTAATTTGTGCTTTGGCCATGTGTAGCTTTTACATATTGATATTAGGTCTATTTTTAGATAATTCACATTATACTACACACTACAATAAATCAAGTTTGTAAATATACTTAATTCACACCCTTTTTATTATCACTTACCATATTTATTGATTTATCGATAATCAACCTATTCAACAATTAATAATCAATATAGTTTACCTGCTTTCAATTTATATATTTTGATACATGAATAAAAATGTATTATTTGGAACAAACATAATGTGCTATTTTGAAGTAAAAATAGGGAAATTACTAATACAGATATTAATATGTATACACTTAATGTTTTGGAAGCTTGCCATAAAGATTCAAAGGCAGATATGAAAGCTCAGACTGTTACATTCAGTACCTACAGTACCGTGCAAAAGTCTTTGTAGATTAAATAAATGAAACAGGAACAAATGTTTTACCTTGACAGGCTGCAAAGTGCCTAAAGATACAATAAAAAAATGTGTTGTTTCTGTAACAGCCTCAGCAGCGACCTCATTTCCCCTCTCGTCTGTTCCAACCACTCAGCATTCAGCATCACCAGTACAGTAGACTAATCTCTGGCCTGATCATCTGTTTCTCTCTGGTTCATGCATTAAGTTAGATGTTTTTTTTTTATGCTTGAATGATTCAGAGGTCTCTCTGTGGCTTAACAAAGAAAAAAACATTCTGAATCTGCTCAGGTACAGCGACTGGACTGGACTGAAAATGAAAACTTGCAAAAAAGAAAAAAAAAGAGAGGCAAAAAAAGTCCTTCAGGAAGCCTGGAGAACGATTCCCCAAGACTAGATTAAAAATACAAGAAAGTCTGGCTCTTTGAAAGGAAAATATAAAGAAATTAGTAGACTTTTGCACAGCACTGTATAACAACATGTGTTGGAATGTCACAGGCAGGTATAAACATAATAAAAACTGTATGAATGTATATCAGATTCAGACAAATATTTTAAACACTATTCTATGACCTGTCTAATGTCAAGTATTTTTTGGTGAAAGTGGAACAAGATGAAATCAGGAATGTATTCTGCTTTATTATATTTTACGCAATAGTTTGGTGACGTTTCTAAGTAAAGACCTGATTTTACAGTCTGGTGTCAGATTGCTCTGATTGCATTTGATTAATCATTAGGAAGTGTCAGGTGTCTTCAGCATGTAGAGATACAGGAACAGATATGGACTCATAGGATGACCTTTGGGATGGTGCGTGTGTTGCTGATGATGTGAACCAGGAATCGCTGCTGGTGGGAAGAGACGACTCATATAGATTTGCTCCACCATATTTTATAGATAAATATATATACACACACAATTTAATTCCTATCCATAAACATCAGATTATTAAAAAAAATTGGATACACAACAGTGTCAGCACAAACAGTGATCTTAAGAAAGATATGGAGAAATGTCTGAAGAAGCGAGGTTTCATGGGGATCACTTCTTTATAGAACAAACTGTAGATTCAGCGTTACTATATACAGCACAGTTTTAGATTGGGTTCTGAAAGAATTTGATTAACGTTTAACCAGTTTCAGATATTTGTGACCCGTAAAGTTTGCTGTTTTTTAAATAAACGTTGCCATTAAATTAACTTTAACCCTTAACTGATCATGTGCTGCATTACGCAACGTCCTAACAAGACCGTAATATTCGCGTTTGAATAAAATAACTGTACAAATTCAAAGGCCAGAAGTTAAAATGAAATGAACAACAGTTTCGCAACTTGCCTTATCTTAATTTAATTTGAGTGATGCTCCTTTGTTCCTTCTTATCACTGTTAAGTCAGTGGAATACACGTTGAGTGAACATGACAAACAATATGAAATGAAAAGAATTACTTGTGACCAAAGAGGTCATGACTTCCCCAGCACAACATGTTCTACAGCCAAATCCCCTTGTTAGTGCTTCTAGTGCTTTTGGTCTTTTGAGGAATTAAATCAAAAGTTGATATGAAAATAAGTGTATTTGAAGGATCTGGATGTAATCAGCGCTTGCCGTGGCCACCCTTCATGTGTCAATCAACATGCTTTAATAATTGTTAGAGTAATACAGAGATATCTTGGCAGGTTCACGTGGCAGAAAAATGATTAATGACTTTGCATGCAATAAATATGTTTTGTTCTGTCAAGAATTATTGCATAGATGTAGATCATTGACAGCATTATGAATAAGAGATATCGCAATAGATTTTGGACTCTGTGATCTGTTACACCGTGAAAGAATTGATAAGAGAGATACTGTATCAGTAATAATAATTATAGATACCTGCAGGTACAGTGCGATGCTAGTACCTGTATCATTCCTCGTGTTCATACTGTAAATACATGCTATCTCTTCAAATCTAACAAAAGCTACTTTACTGTGCACTACCTCTATAACCAACAGTCAAAAATCATACTGTTAGATATTTGTCTAGAGCATGGGTTGTCAAACCCTAGATTTTTTTATTTTATTATTTTTTTTTTTTAAACCATGCACATGCTAGGATGATTACGTAAATGTGCACAATAATAGTTTGGCTGATTATTACAGCCATAGAGCTTTCCATTCCAGAGCTTTCCAATGACAAGACCACACAAGATCCAAGCTGACAATATTTTTAGGCCTGGTTGTTTTGAAGTTTGGTTCAAACGCATGCAATTCAAGCGAGCAGTTGAACAAGATAAAGAACTGAGCTTCATGGATGGACCCCACTCTGAGAAATGATGACTTTTTGAAACTACAACAAGGCATATAAAACTGTACGATAAATCCACATGTATCCAGTACAAGTTTGTGTATACTGTACCACTGCATGGATGGATGGACTGCTGCCTTCTTCTTCTGTTGCTGTTAGATTCAAGATATACAGTAGCAATCGCTGTACCCAGGTATGAATGCAGTGCGATGCTAAACAGTAATACCAGCATGTGGGTGTCTCACCGAGGGACGAGGAGCAGATGCACATGCCACAGAATCTTCTATATTAATACAATGGCGTTAAAGGGGTTAAGTCGAAGAGAGACACTCAGTACAGGAGAGTGGGCGAGAAGATGAAATGATGAAGATGTATGTAAATGAATGTACTATTAAGTGTCTCCTATTCTTAGCCTCAGAAGAAGTGAGAAGCATTAATACTTGCCCTTGCATCTCGGATATACTTTATATTCGGCATGCCTTGTTGTGACTCTGAACCAGCCTGTTAACTCTGCAAACTCTTGACAAGCTGCCAGCGAAAGGGATAAACGGTTTGCGTGCCGCCGTAATCCTCAAACTGCCAAGGAAATAACCGCAGCTGGAAATCAACCCAGGAATCAACCACCGAGGGATCAATGCTGATCTTAGCGAGCATATTGAAAATCCTGACTGATGGCCATGACATCAGAAAACGTGACACTGCCACGACTAACAGGGTTTAATACTGTAGCTTTAGTGCAGGGCCGAGCGTGAGCAGAGAGAGGATGTCTTTGGTGGAATATCAGCAACAGAGCTCATGCATATACAGTACATGGTGGAGATGCTGCAGAGAGGAACTGCTTCCTGACTGGGACATACTGTAGGGGTTTTTGGGAGAATATGTGGGCCAGATGAGGCTTTATATTTCTATATGAGCTAGTTTCAGCAGAATACATAGTCAAAGATACATTCCAGTCAGTGTGACATTTCTGTATCCATTTGTCGAAGTTATTACTCGGTCCATCAAGGGTTGTGCTTGTCTCTGTCAGCTTAAAGAAATGCACAGATTTTTACAAAGCCTTGACAAAAATAGATGCCCGTGACAGGTTAAAGGTCACTTTACCATTCAGCCGATGTTAGGGTTAGGAGGTAATTGTTTTTGAGCATGTGTGAAATTTGCCGCTGCAATGATGAGAGTCGCCCAGTCTGAAGAACATTATCATTCCTTTCAGTGAACTCAGAAGCAGAATTTTAGATTCTGAGAACTGTGTTTTAATAACGCTGCCATATATGTATACAGTAAATATATAAATAGAAATATACGCTACTGATCAAAAGTTTGGATACACCTTCTAAGTCCATGGTCTTTCCTGAATTGTATCCGTTTCTACTCAATGCTGAAGGCCTTTATCCAAAATACACAATAATCTCCTTTGAACAGTTGATATTGAGATGTATATCTGCTACTTCCGCTCTGTAAAGCTTCATAATGACTCTAATCTGAGGTTCTGTTGGTGATTTCTGAGGCTGGTGACTCTAAATGAACTTCTCCTCTGCAGCAGAGGGCAGTTTCGGTCTTGCTTTCCTGGGAAGGTCTTCATGAGAGACAGTTTCATCATGGTGCTGGATGGGTTTTTGCAAATGCACTCGACACAATACTGTTCTTGCAGGAACTATTCCAGGACAGCTGACCTTCATGTCTTAAAATAACAACTGACTGTTATTGTTATTAGTTAATTTTATAATTACATATGTGTTATTACATAGTTTTGAAAAAAAATCCAGTATTGTTCTAGAATATAGAAAATAAATCCAAACTTGTGTCCAAACTTTTGACTGGTACTGCAAACATATTGAGATGACAATTCTTGATTATTTGCTAGAAGGTGTTGATTTTTTAAAATTATATCAGCATGAACAGTAGTTCTGCCTGCAAGGCAAATCACACTTATATAATTAGTAAAGATGGATGGAAAAATTTACTCATATCGTCATTCTTGTGTGGATCTTCTTCATGGATTCCAAACCATCAGGTTTTTTAAAATTAATTTTAAATTCGTATAGCATTTAAGGTGGTAAAATGTTGCTGGTGTTCTATAATTTTACTGGTGTCGTTGTCTAAACTATTCACATGTTGCCAGGTAGCACAGAATCCTGTATGGTACGAGCAAATGAATTGCTCTTTGTTTAGAATTGTAACGAAATCTGCAAAATATGAATATAGATTATATACATATGTATTTATACATAGACATTTGCGATATTTATCAAATCATGATACTTACAAAATCACAATAGAAATCGAATCGCCGTTTGGATATCGTGATAATATCATACTGGGTCATCCCTGTTGATTCCCATCCTTATAATATCAGTTATCATTTTCTATACTAAGAGCTCGTTCACAGAAACGTATATAGTATAGTAGATGCTCCAGACAATGTGAGCACTTTTTAACAGTCAGAGGTAAACCTATAACTTTAGGAACGTCTTCGGCTCAGACGGATTTGTTGTTTTTCATAAAGTGTGGGAATGATGGTCTATAGGAAACTTTAACATGAGCTTACTGGTGTAACCTATGTTCCAGAACAATACAGTGAATTTACTTCTTTTTTTTTTTAAATAAAGAAAACAAATAATTGTAAATAACTGTAGCATAAAAGCAAAAAAAAGCATGCGCTAATCAACAACTGGATTGTAACAGTAACGGCACTTAATCATACCATCTTGTTGTTGATTATTTTTCTTTTACTGTACAAAAAAAAAAAAAATACAAATTATAATGTTCATTATAATAATGTTTGTTTTTTAAATAATAAAGCTTTGTTTTTGAATTTCCGTTTATATGTAATTATGTGTTGTATAAGTAAAAACAAACAAACAAACACAAAAAAAACCCATAAGGTTGAGAGTGTGACTGGGAGCGAGGGACAGTTTTGATGCTGTAGGGAACCCAGCCACAACCACAACGGGTGGCCTCTAATCCGATCACACACTGATGATCTTTGCCCTTTTTTCAGGAAGCATTGAAACACAAGCCCAATTAAAAGCAATTCAGGCCCTTGATGCTGCAAACAGAAGAGAAAGATTAAGCAAGAGTCGAAAAAGTTAAAGCATTTGAATTAGGATATTCGTTTTTATAAGTCATTAAGTAAATAGTGATTCTTGGCACTGCTGTGGTAATTGTATATTTCATTTTCGTTATGTCTTTCTGCGGTTTCATGGTTGGCTGCTCGGTCTGGAAGCACGTCTTTAAAATAATATTCAGCGACTTCATACTGTAGTTACTCATGGTACTGGAAAGAAAGTCATGCAGCAAGCAGGAAATGAGACTAAGAAGCCATGGTGTGTGTGTGTGTGTGTGTGTGTGTGTGTGTGTGTGTGGATAAGAGAATGTGATTCAGTTATAACCTTATTCCCTTTAAGGATGTTTCCTTTCCTGAAGAACTTCCACTTTAGCTCCAAGCGGTTCTTGCATGACTGTTCTGCAACACTTCTATTAAATTAACAGTTTTGATTTTTTTTTTTTTAAAGATGCTTTTAGCCTTCAGCTGAATTTAAAACTTTCCTCAATGGAGAATCAAAACCAGCAGTGTGTTTTATTATGAGGCTCAATACTAGATAAGAGACCGTCCATTTTAATACATAGTGCATAAGAACTCATGGTGTCAGAAACTCCCTAAATGTTGTGGAAAGTTCCTTATTCAGTATCTAATGATCCTCTAATGAACATCCTGGTTCAGTCATGTGACAATCTGTGAATTTGTGTACCCATGGCCTGGTAGCATATGTAGCAGAACTAGCTCATTTTATGGACAAATTGATGTAAAACATTTTAAGAAAATATCACTGTGACATATGTAACATAGAGCTTCCAACCAAGAAATTGTCAGTAAAAGTACCATGTGATGTCTTTCAAAATTTGCCATGTGTTCTGTTTGAAGCAATGCGTCTTGGCTCTTATGGGCTATTTTTACGCTGTTCTGGTAAAGCAGCTGAATGGTAATAAATGAAGTAAAGTAATAAATGAATGGTGATAACAGTTAGTGTTAATCATTTATGATTATTTCATGGTTGGTTCAAATGAAAATGGTTATATTAACATGATTATTTCAGTTTGCCACTTTGGAATAGTGGCACAGACTTTGAACAGATGTGGAACATTAACTGCAAATTCAAACCAGAAAGAATAAACAGATGCTTCTCAGTCCAGCCATCTTTAAACATTCTGTTTTCGTCTTTGACTTTACTTTCCTCGAAAAAGCCATATTGTAACTTCACTCGTCAGAAAGGAGATGGTGACCAAAAAAATTAATAGATAAACTCACTCACTCATTGTAAAGACCGCTTTATCCTGTATACAGGGTCGCAGGGGCCTGGAGCCTATCCCAGGGGTACACCTTGGATTGGGTGCCAATCCATCGCAGGGCACACACACACACGCTCATTCACAGACTTTGGCCAATTTAGGAACGCCAATTAACCTAATCTGCATGTCTTTGTCGGAAGAAACCGGAGTATGCGGAGGAAACCCACCAAGCACGCGGAGAACACGCAAACTCCATGCACACAGACCTTGTGGTGGGAATCGAACCCGGAACCTGGAGGTGCACGGCGACAGTGCTAACTAATAAGCCTTAAATAAATAAACTTTTAGTTAAAATATTTTATATACTAGCATTGCGGTCTCTGTTTTTAATTTGCTGCGATCAAATGTATAATCTATATAAAGGCATATAATTGTATAAAATAAGTCTGCTAAAGATGCCGTGCTCATAAACCATGGCCATTTTTTTTTCCAAATTAAGAAATGTATTATACTGTATATGCAAGTTCATTCCATGGTAACACTTTGCTGGCTCTACATCTGCCTTTCAACAGTTGACAAACCCACGATCTACAGATATATTGCACAATGTTTGGTAATCAATTGTTTTCTATTTGGTACCTTTTTGTATTTGATACAGTATGTGAACCTCTCCTCTTTATCTTTGCAGGAGTACTGGAGAGAGAAGATAACTCTAGTAGTAGCAGCTCTTTAGCCAAAGCCAAAACCCTTTATAGGTCTTGCATCAATGAAAGTAAGTCCAGGAATCCAATATCTTTTTGCAATGTTTAGACTATATTGTCTGGAATCACATGACTACACTGATGCACAAATCCATCTAAAGAGAAGGACGACATTCAGAACAAATGAGGCAAAAAATCTGATTGTTTTCATTTAACTGCATGACCAGATATACCTGTAGATATCTGCATCTGATATTGGATATGTATCTGATGAACCACATGCGAAAGCGACTCATATCTGATTGGAATAACATCAGATTTGTCCATTCAAACAAAAAAAAAATTTAAATAAAAAAATCAGAATTGAGTCACTTTAGGCTGGCAAAGCGAACATAGCCACAGTAGTTATAGAATAATGTGTATTCGCTATATGATGAGAAAAGGGTTTATATTTCATCTGGGATTAGCAGCTGATAAGGTCACATTTCTTTAAAAGAATTTCAATAAAATTGTCAGGTTTATAAACTACAACAAAAAAAAATCGAAGATGAGAATTTATCATCTTTCACTTTGTTGTTGATATGATTGTTGATGCTATATTGTATTTTTTTAAAATGTGTTTTCATGACAGGTCTGATTGATGAGAGAGGAGGAAAGCCTCTGCTCTCAATGCTGCCAGATGTCTTTGAGTGGCCCATTACAATGGACGACTGGGACACCAACTTCGGTATGTGACCATGTCTTTCTATTATCTGTTCATCCATTTTATTGTAACCAACAATAAAGAATGAAGTTGAATTTGCCTGTCTTTATCATCTCTTTAGGGGACACATGGAGGGCAGAAGATGCCATAGCCAGAATGAATGAGAAATACGGGAAGCAGGTTCTAATTAGCTTTTTTATCGGCACAGACGACCGAAACTCCAGTTCCCATATCATTCATGTAAGCGTGCACTTGCAGACAGTGTTTGTTACTACATTCCCTTTAAATCAGTGTTCATTTTATCACTTTGTATTATATATTTCTTTTTTTGTTCTTTTCACCTGAACATTTGATTATCTATTCCTATACAAGACTACTAGACTACTTTTTTTTTTCTTTCTTTTTTTTGTGGCCCACTTTGAGAAAAACACTGTTTATTTAAACCACTTTGCTCGTATGGACCCAAGCCAAGCCTCACAATCTCAAAATCTCCATGAACAAATAGTCCCTCTGTTTTTAAAACTTGGATAAGATTACATGTGACTTTTTTTTATTTTAATCATGGTAACTGATACTTTTTAACCGGTGCTTTTGATGCATTGGATTTCCTGTTTAGAATGAATGGTATGATTGTGTGTTCATCTGATTCTTTGTATTAGTTCGACCAACCAGCTCTTGGCCTGCCCTCCAGAGACTACTATGTCTGCACGGGGCCCTATGAAGAGGTAACGTTCACTTCTTACACCAAAGCTGCTGTTTTGAGATTCTGTTTCTTTCTGTTTTTCTAGGGTAGATAGATACATGTGACATACTGCAGACGTATAGTTACAAGTACACCTCACAACTTTGACTTGTTCTGACTTGGTATTGATTTTATCCACTTTGGACATGATAATAATGAAACAGATGGTTAAAAGTAAACATGAAATGTACCTGAACATATCTTGGGTATAGGCGCAAAAAAACTTTATTGTGTTTGTAGTCATGCATATGTGTGTGTGTGTGTGTGTTTGGGAGGTCTTCCAGTGATTTTTCACATATCTTAAAACATTAATAAAACCTAAAAATCCACAGTGCAGCAAAATCAGTATTCTCCAGCCCCTGATGTTAACCTACTCTTGAAATATAATCATAACTAGCAGTGCAACTGATACAAAACTCATGGTTTGAATCGTATCATGGTTTCTGGTCATCTACATTGGGATTCGGACTGGATACAAAAAAAAATAAAAAATTAAGCAAATTATAAATTATAATGCTTTCCATTTATTACTTTTACAATTTAGACTAAAGAACACTTAAACCAATCAACGTTTTCCCATTGTTTAAATAAAACAAAATAATTCAACATTTCCAATGTTTAAATAAATCCTAAAATAAAATATTTATTTCTAAAGAGTTAAATCATTTGTGCAATGTTAGCCATGATGATCGGATGGATGCATTTTGTTTTTCTATTAGAATGTTTTCAGAACTGCATGAGGGGATTTTCTTAGTGTGATCTGGCAACCATAGCAACCGCAATGACAGCTAATGTATGAGTGAATGAGTGAGTGAGCATTAATTGTAGTTAATTCCCACCCAAATTAATTATTTGGATTATTCAATGAGTAAAATTCTCAGCAGGAAGTTGCACTGTATACATTTCTGAAGGTGATAGGAAGAAGATAATTTAATAGTGAATGATAATGATAAATTATTAGTGACACTAATTATTATTATAATAATTATTATCCTGGAGACACTAGGTAACCGTTTTGCATATTTGAAAAAAGAAAAAAAAAAGACAAAAGAAGTGAGAGATTGTCAGAGATGGGTTAAAAAAACTTTATACGAGAATGCACTGATTTTTTTTTATTTTTTATATTTAACCAGAAAATATTTTTCAGAAGACCAGATGCATGATGCAAAGCTGACGATGAGTTGAGTCTTAGTTCATCCGCTTCCTTTCCAGACATAGATTAGACTCTCAGTTCAGACTGTCTGTGCAGAATCACAAATGACACTGACAGCTAATTTAATCCCCTGTCCTGGCCTGTCTCTGTTCAATCAGTCTTTTGGTTCTGAAATGTCATTTTAATAACAAAGTATCTCTTTTCGTACATTCTCTCCATCCGTCATCCGTCACTGTGTCCAGTGTGTCTGGACGCTACACACAGACCGTCATCAGGCACCATCTGATTATTATTCAAATTAGGCCGTCTCTAATGTGTTCCAGGTCTAGCGGGTAATTAGCGCCGAGATGACTGGGAACGAGACACGCACACCATATCTCCATCCCACAGGACACGCCGTAGCAGATGAAAGAACTTGAAGTGGACTTCTTGTCCTGTTCTTCGACCAGTCAGGCCACATGAATATTCAAAGAGAGTGTGAAGCGTCTCGAGGGAGAGAGCGGAGATGGAAAAAAGTCAGAGAGGATAGATAGATAGAGGGAGGGAGGGAGGGAGGGAGGAGGGTGGGAGGGAGAACGCTGAACCCAATTAAATGATATAATGCCTCATGGGAGACCGAGAATGCTTCCTAAATAACTGGGGAGCTAAACGTTAGGAGGCATATACTATCTAGTTCATAATTTAAAAGCATATCCACCCCTGCTAACACACACACACACACACACACACACACACACACACACACACACACACACACACACACACACAGTAATTTGTTTCAGGAGTGTTGGTGTTTGTTCGCAGGCCTGCATCACATACAAGAACTTCATGGTTGATCTCGCTGTGCTGGTCCGAAAAGACAAAGGCTTGGGGGTGAATGAGACAAAAATCAGAGAGGAGGTGGAGCAGGTCATGCAGATGGAGAAGGAGATCTCTGATGTAAGCTCTTGTTCATGTTTTATGTAACATCACTAGTACATAATGAAGAGATGTGTCCGTGAACAACAATCATTTCTACTGATTAAAAAAAAAAAAAAAAAGATCATATTAAATCAAATGTGACAGGCTATATTTTTGGAAGATCCAATTTAGAGGTTAAAGGTTAGCAATGTCGCCTCGCACCTCCAGGGTTGGTGGGGTCCAACCTCGCCTCCAGTATGTGTGTGTGGAGTTTGCATGTTCTCCCCAGGCTGGGTGTTTGTGCCCTACTATGGGTGTACCCTGCCTTGTGTCCTAAGTGTTCCTTGGAGTAGGCACTTAGACCCTACACATATTTAATGGATGGACACTGTGTGGACATACAGTATACTTATACACAAAAAAGGTAGTAGACTAAAGGAGTCTTTTACACCCTTAGTGGCTCCATGCATTATTTTAAAATAAAGGGTTTCCGCTTCAGACTGGACTTTCTTTCTTTCTTTCTTTCTTTCATTTTTTTTTCATTTGATTTCTTTCTACTGGAACATTTGCTAACAGCTTGTTTAAAGAAAGAGCATGAGGAACCGCTGCTGTAGTTTTACACCACAGTGTGGACTCCAGGCCTTGTAAAGTTCTTTCATGTTTCTTTTGAAGATGGTGTGAGAGCTGAAGTGCTGCCCATATTCATGGGCTCTCACATTGATCAGCTGTCACTGTTCTCTCAGCTACCTTCATGCCTCATAGTCTTATAACTGCATTACAAGCCTGAAAAAAAAAGAGACATAAATCTGGGTTTCATCTGGAAATAGATTTATTTTTGCGAAATTATAAAAAATAAATGAATAGTTATATAAATTAATAGTAACGGTTACTATCGCTATAATGTAACTTACACAGTAACTTGCATTGGGAGCACTCAACATTTACAAACACGTACTGTATAAGGAGAAATTAATTTACATTTATGGATTTAGTCTATAGTGTCAGCCCTTTGTAACAGGAGCTCATGCTTTGTTTTCAGTAACCTGATTCATTCTGTCTTCTCTTTTATTAACTTCAGGAGAGTTAAACTGGAAGACGTTTCCAGGTTCTAGGTTATGTACTGTAGCAATAAACAGATAAAAAGTATTTCATTGCATAATTTATATCTATTTTAAAGTATTTCAATATTTACTTTACTAAGATGTAATATTTTAAGGGTTGGATTTCTTCATTAGTTTAGATACAAAGGTGAAAATGCAAAGATATGGATTGTCATTAGCTTTTGTTCTTTATTAACATTTTAAAACTTTTTCCTGCTCCTTGTTCTTGTTCCTGCAGGCTACAGACACACCTGAAGACAGAAACAATCCCGTTCTTCTCTATAACAAGATGCCCCTGGAGACTCTTAACACTAACTTCACACTTACGTTTGAATCCACTGTATGAAACATATACTTTATTATTATTATTATTATTATTATTATTATTTGTGAACATTGTTTTTTCACTGATTTTCTGAGCACTGGATATTACAGAAAGTCACCAAACAAGAGGGGAAAATTTTAGATGACCAATTATAGATCTTTATACTTTATACAGTGATATATTACTCATTAAATATACCATTTGGATAATATTTTATTAAGAAATATCACACTTAAGGTTGTACTGCTGTACCGTAGGCAAGAAGGCACAGCCTGAGTAGTGAAGCCACACAGCCATGCTGATATTCAGTATAACAGCATAACCTTGAGTGTCATAGTGCTTTTTATACAACAGTTCTACATAAAGCATTTATTATCAACAGATTATGATTTGTTTGATTATTTGTACAGTTATTTTGCTCCACCAACACGTAAGTATTAGTAGTATTAGTATTAGTAGTACCCTTGATCAGGGGTTAGAGAGGGATTTGGGATTGAGCCATAAATTAGAAGCTAGTTAGCTTCATAGCTCACGTTCGTCATGAACAGAAACAACATAGATGGTTTAAAAGGCAAATCAGAACTAAAGCAATTAGAAGCAATTACTAAGTAGACAAAGTGATGTTTAAGATGACATGACGTTATTAGATGTGTTTTCATGCTGAAAGTTCTTCCGTGACTGGTTTTGAATGTGGATTTTGGCAGGCAGCTGCTCTCCCCTCTTTCCAATACTACGGGCCATACAGACCTACTGTACTATAGTGTTTAGTTAGTGTAATTAACCATCGTTAGAACACCTGTCATGTCGAGTGATACATATAGTTAAATGTCCCAGTGTTGTTGCCATCTATTATCACCACTCGTGGAATGTCTCTCGTCCAATCAGATTACTCAGTCGGAAACTAATTGTATGATGAGAAATATATCACGTATAATGTACAATGGTCTGATTTACACTAGACTTGTTTGGCCAGTGGGAATTTTATCAATTTATATATATAAATATATACACACACTACCGTTCAAAAGTTTTAGAACACTTGCACACTTGCAAATTTCTTTGTTTTTGTTTAGTGATTTATTTTCTACATTCTACAACAATACTGGGGATTTCAAAACTA
>JAQMYG010000037.1:4713216-4724807 GCA_030014215.1 Clariallabes teugelsi | reverse complement strand
TAGCAGAAACATCTCAATATCAACTGTTCAAAGGAGATTAATGCATTTTTTGGACACCTTCAGCATTCCTTTACAAAAGTTCTAAAACTTTTGAATGGTAGTGTGTATATCAGAAAATGTAATCAGACATTTATGTTTTTGCCCAAAGTGAAACAAATATTTGGTGGTTGCTGTTATAAAACAGATGGTTTTCATCTAAGATTTTGAGAAGAGATGCTCACAGCAGCTGTTTACAAAACTTGACTTTGAAAATACTGTCACAATAGCAAAATTCAGCTGTTACAATATGTTCATTTTCTAAGAAGAGAAAAGAATTTTGGCAAAAACATGGTGGCTCATGACCACTTAATTTTGGAACCCCAACATTATTTTGTTAAACTACACTCACACTCATATAAACAGTGCTTATTGTATTCAAATAAATTTGGCTAATAATTTTAATATAGTAGTGTACATACAAGTTTGTACATCCTCTGAGTGACTATACTGTACCTTTTCAGGTTTTCAACTGGACTTACTTTACTAATAAGATTATGGATACAATCAACCTTCCCATTGAGGGCAGTGAGGAAGTGATCCTTTATGCCCCCAACTACTTAAGGAGGCTCAACCCTGTCCTGACTAAATACACGAAGAGGTGAGTTCAACAGACAGCACTTTCCAAAAACCAGGTCCTTATCAGGGATATCCGGCCTTGTACTGGAGTATTTAGAGGCATTAAATATTTATAGCAATTTTTAATCTAACAACGATTAGATCACTCTGAGTCATCACTTGGATATGAATGTTAGATTAGGTTTTGTGTTTTTTATCCAGTGCATGTCAGGATGTTGTCTAAGAATACTGGGTGTTTTTAATTTTTAATTGAGTACAATGAAAGTAACCGGGGTCAAATTCCACAACCCTTGTTCCATGCAAAAATGCATTCCGAAGTTCAGCTGAGACTCATATAGACGCATTATGGTTAGTTCCTGTGAAAGAAAAAAAAATTGTACTGAGACGGCACAGTGCTAGTGGTTAGCACTGTCGCTTTCCACGTCCAGGGTCCGGGTTCAATTCCCGTCTCAGGTCTGGGTGCATGGAGTTTTCATGTCCTCCCCATGCTTGGAGGGTTTCTTCCGATAGCTCCCGTGTCCTCCACCAGTCCAAAGACATGCAGATTAGGCTAATTGGGGTTCCTGAATTGCCTGTAGTGTGTGAATGAGTGTGTGTGCACCTTGCAAAGGATTGGCACCCTGTCCAATGTGTACCCTGTCTCATGCCCTAAGTTTCCTGGGATAGTCTCCAGGTCCCCCACGACCCTGTATACAGGATAAAGCAGTATAGATGATAAGTGATTGAGAATGGGTGTACTAAATATGTCGTAACTTTGAACGATACTAAACTCGAGTTAGCTCAGTTGGACTGCAGAAGCTTCATATGACTCTCAGCTAAACTTGATGCATTTCCGCACGGAATGAGGATTGTGCAATCTGTCCCTGGTTACTTAAATCGTACTCATGTTCCAGGTGACAATCTTCAAAGTTGATCTTTAGATCAAGAACATTCATATCGACTACAAAGACGGACTTGAAAAACTATCCCATTAAGACTTTCCACTCCACTCCTCCTATACAGTATCTAAGAAACTTACTGTAACAACATGGAGTAGTGTGACAGCAGTTATGCCTTCATAGGTGTTACAACTGTCTGTGCATTGATAAATGGTCAGTAACCTAATGCAACTCTCTCTTTCTATGTGTGCAGAGATATCCAGAACTACATTGTTTGGCGTTTTGCTATGAACATGGTGGTTGGCCTGAGCAGATCATACAGGGACACCAGGAAAGCATTTAAAAAAGTTTGTATTGTTTCCCCGTTCTCTCTAACTCATAGTGGAGACTTGATGGTTGTACTTTTTTTTGATAATAATAATAATAATAATAATAGTAATAATAATTAAAAAGGATAAAAAAAACTAATTAAAGTTTAAAGAACTCTTTGGTTTGTTACTCGGGGGAGAGTCTTAATGCACCAGACTTGGTAGAAGAGGTGAAAGGTTTATTATTCTAAATTCAAATCCTAAGGCAGGCCATAGCCAAGTGACAAGAAGCACCAGGCCAAAAAAGAAAGAGCCTATCCTCATTCATAGTCTATTAGTTTCTTCTCTGTTAAGCTTTTTCCATTCTTGACCTGTTTTCTCATTCAGTTTATATTCTCTTCCCAATTCCTTGCTCCCCTCTCCCTTCATCATGTCCAGGCCATCTCCGGTACCAGTTCCGAGGCAGCGATATGGAGACAGTGTGCGGTCTACGTCAACAACAACATGGAGAATGCGGTTGGCAGGCTGTATGTAGAAGAAGCCTTTGCTGGAGACAGCAAGGACATGGTGAGTTGTCTCGGCTGTATTGCATTTCAATGTCCCCATGTATTTTAGCTGAGTGCAATCGAGTGTTCAGTCAGAGTATGTGTAGGCTGACGCTCGATGCTTTCGTTCCCTCGTTTTCGTGTAAGTGGAGCTTGGCACCACCTGTCATAAAGCATAGCCCTTAACACTCCATTAATCATTGCCTGCTTCAGGCCCCATGACTAGCATGTGCCTACTTTTCTTTAGTGCAGAGATACATTTCTGATGCGTGGCCATGTTTGTGTGATCTTGCAGATGAATATGAGTTTGGAAAACTGAGAAACTGGAGTATTTTGTCGTTCATGTGTGAAAACCCGATGTCTTGCTGCGGTATTTTGGTTAATAATTGCTAATCGCCGGACATAACCGTGAGACGGATTAATTATTTCCTAATGTTTTTGCTGATTTCAGAACTATTTGGAACATTGAACAGTTGGCAACTAGGCAGTTATTAAGCCAGTATTAAGCAGAAGTGATAAAAGTAGAGTCATTAAAAAATATAATAAAATATTGCACAAAGCGCGAAGTTTGATTAAGAACTTCACTGGCCCTAACACAGAGCCCTGATCTCAACTCCATCGAGCACTTTTGAAATGAACTGAAACGAAGATTGTGAGCCAGGTCTTCTCGTCCAACATCAGTGTCTGACCTCATAAATGCTTTACAGAATGAATTTCCGCAGAAACACTCCAAAATCCTGTGTTCAGCCTTCCAAGAAGAGTGGAAGCTGTTATAGCTCCAAAAGCGGGACCAACTCCTTATTGAAGTATATGTAGTTGGATACATTGTCATTGGTGGTTTGTCCAAATACTTTTGTCTATATAGTATACATTGGTAAAGACCTTTTTTACTTTTCTTTACACAGTGTAAATAGCAGGTGCTGTGTTGACTGCAATCACATGCATTTATATAAAATATTAAACAGGATTGGTGCTGAGACTAGCTCCAAAGAGAACTAGAGAACTCAAAACATCATAATGTGTAGCCCACTGTCTTATTTGTGAGCATGGCTGAATAGTAATGGGTTAGCATTGAAAAGCTAGCCGTTGCTTCAGTCATGATGGTCGATAATCAATAACTTTTTATGTAACTGGAGCTTATAGTATTAGGTGGGTACCTAGTCTGATCTCCTGTATATTTAGGAGTGTATTCAGTTAATCTATGTGAGTATCATTATGGACATACATTACATACTGTACATGAATGGGTCTCTGTTAAAGATGATTTTTATCTGAAAAATATAAGAAAGCTGAATCATTGGTGGGACATTGTACAGCTCAGAAATTAAAACATTGTCGAGTCCAAGTAAAACATGATAGGACGTAGTACAGCATTATCAGTAATATAAAAAAATTGTCCAAAATAAGTTCAGACTTGTGAAACAATTTCAGAATGGAAGCCAACAAAGAGCACAGGATACTGAACAGCATGTCAGTGTAATTCATAATGTTCTCTGTTTTGTTTCCACAACTATTCACCTATTTCAATATTCAACATGAGAATGACATTTTAATTATATTATGATCCTACAGGGCACAATTTACTCTTTTTTTATTCTTTTTGTCCTCATCGGACCTGTTTCATAAATATTACATCAATAGCAAATATCCAGGCATGCTGAAACATAGACCCTTTTCATCATCACATACATTCATGAGACTTGTTTTTGTTTGGAGCGTATACCTCACTGACTATTATATGCCCGTCTGTGAGCTGTTATAGAATTTATTTGTACTGCATAGTCTGCTCAAATAACCGAATGCATGTTTTAACATGTTGTGTTTGAGCTGTTATTTAAACTGTAAGAGTTGCCTGAAAAGCAGGGCATTGTAAAACACTTTACTGTTGGTGTGAATCTGTGTAAAGACCATATTGTCAGTGTCTCAACTCTGTGTACGCCAGATGTGGTCAACAGCATTCAATTATTTTCATTAATCCTTGGGTCTTGCATGTTTTCAACAAAAACCCATTCTTACACCAGATCTTAGCTGATACGATTGGACACCACTGGTGTATACAAAGGATCTCAGGAAACTGCGCCGACTTGTTGGAGCATGCATTTTTAGAAAGTCTACTGAGATATATCTCAGCTTTATTAAATCTGATATTTTTGACAGATCTTCTTAGGAACATTTCTTTTCAACCTCCTTATCATAGATCCAGATTGAACCGTGAGTTTTGACTATAGGAAACCCTAAAATATAAAAATTCCTGATTTCAAACTCCTCCATTTTAACTTAATGTTGTTGTCCTGTTGTATGGCAAACTTCCTCCCCAGTCTCTCGTAAACTGGAACATGTTTTATTTTAGGATTGCTCTGTAACGAATGGCTTCGTTTATCCCGACCTCAACCTTGACCAGTTTGCCAGTCTACACCCGATGCTACTAGTTTTACTGTGAGGACGTAAGAGTTAGGTTGATGTGGGCTTGAACACAGAGCCTTAACCACCTGAGCCACCACTGAACACTAGTTTTATATTATATATCTAACATGGACCAATCATGGGAAACCCAAAAATAAGTTGTTATTGAGGTGTCAGGTAATTAGTTTAATAGGGTTAACCTATGTGAAATTTTACATATCAATGTAAACACAAGTGCCTCTAAGGATAATAAAGGACAAAGTTCTGACAAATATCAATCATGATTGATAAAATGAAAAGTTTTTGGTTTCTACCAAATAAATTGAAAGGCCAAAACACTCAACTTTAAACTTTTTAAAAATATGATTTCACGTCCAGCTTGCTTTTTGGCAAAGTACAAGCTGGATTTCATATGCCTTGTCACTCTTCCCTCCAATTATTGTTTTCCTGTGGGCAACTTCTCCCTGACCTGTGAACCTTACCAAATTCCAGAGTTACTCATGGCTTTTTCATTGTTTTTCTGACTGATGACATTCTTACCTGGTCTTGAAATGTCTCTCCTAGTTATAATAAATAAATTGATTTCACAGTCGGGGATATTTTTCTTATCCAAATCATGATTGATATTTTTCAGAACTATGTCCTTTGTTATCCGTCGTCCTTAGAGACAGTTGTTTTTACATTGAAATGTAAAATTTCATATAGGTTAACCCCATTAAACTAATTACCTGACACCTCGATAGCAACTCATTTTTGGGTTTCTTATGACTGGTCCATGTCAGTTATGTAATATAAAACAAGTGGGCAGTGGTGGCTCAGATGGTCAAGGCTCTTGGTTCAAGTCCCAAACATATCAAACTGGTACTTAAAGAATCTTACTGTGATGTACATGTGAGAAATTATAGTAATTATATTACAAAATGAGGAAGTGTGGCAGGTGAATATATATGTACTTAACGTGTTTTTCACTGCTGTTCTCTGATTGGCTCAGATGGATGAGATGATTGCTGGCATCAGAGAGGTTTTCGTTAGTAACCTAGACGACCTCACTTGGATGGACGATGAAACCAAGAAAGCTGCAACAGAAAAGGTGAGTTTCTCTAAAAAGTTTGAGATTCTTGGTACGGCTCTGAGTGCAAGCAAAATAATACAATAATCATTTAATTTTTAAACTTCAAGGCTGTGTATTTTATTTCTTGCAGGCTCAAGCTATTCGAGAGAGAATCGGGTTCTCGGAAAACATCATGAACAGTACATATTTGGATGAGGAATACAAAGATGTGAGCTGTGATTTTTTTTAAGCTGAGATAATAATGCAATCATTACCAAAACATTAATTCCTTTTCAAAGGTTTTTGAATACATATTTGTTTGTATTATGGGTTTGGTTATTCCCTACTCTAACATGCACTTGTGCAGTAAGCGCACTTATCATGTACTACTTATCATGGGGTTTCTGATTAAATATATCACTGTTTTAATAAAACCTTTAATAAATCTTATATTTTATATATTCACAAGGAAAAAAATCTGTAAGTGCTTCTTCTGCCCTTCTGGGGAAACACCTACATATTTTATATAGACATTTGCAACAAATTTCAAGACTTTTAACTTTTCTAAATGTTGTTTTAAGTCCTCATTAAAATATGCTTAATTTCATTTTGACAATAAATAACAAATGCACAAAAACTTATTGGCTAAACAGTACATCCTATGTATATACTGTACTATATTGTTTACATAATTATAGTTTCAGTAATATAAATACAATGTTTTATTTATGTTGAAATCTATGTAAATCTACATTACTATAATGTTTTTGAGTAAAAACCTTTTTTTTTTTTTTTTTTTTTTTTTTTTACATTTTTTTAGCTAAGCTACAATTCAGATGAATACTTTGAGAACATCCTGAAGAATCTGGAGTTTGGTCATAAGAAACGACTGAAGAGGCTGAGGATGAAAGTGAACAAGGAAGAGTAAGAGGCTCTTTCAGCTTTTAATTAAAAAGTTATACTGTAGGAAATTGAGTTGTTCTGTCCAGGGGAAACAAATGACTTGCTTCTTTCAAAAATTCCTAGACATATTCTAAGTTTAGTACCTAGTTTAAAAATCTAAATTAATGACATGAGGGTAATAAAATATTAATGTGGACATCTGGACTATTAAGTTTTAACATATGATTTAATCCCAAGGTGGATCTCAGGAGCAGCGGTGGTCAATGCTTTCTATTCATCCAGCAGAAACCAAATAGGTAGCAAAAAAAACAAAAACAAATAATAATAAAAAAAATATATATAAATATATATATATATAAAAAAAGAATATATATATATATATTTTAGTAATTTGTAATTTTTTTTTAAAAATATAGTTTTATTGACCTTAATGAATTTTCATGTTTTTTGTCAGTATTCCCTGCTGGTATCCTCCAACCTCCCTTTTTTGGTAAAGGACAGCCCCGATCCCTTAACTATGGTGGCATTGGCATGGTGATTGGCCATGAGATCACTCATGGCTTTGACGATAATGGTAATTAATCTGATTTCATGTATACTTGCCATTTGTCTAATTCTAAAGTTGTTCACCAAAAATTACAAGAAAACAATGGAAGGATTTTTGAAAACAGTAGGCTCGGGAACAACACTAGCAGGGTTCTATGAGATTGAAGATCACGTGTCAGGTCATATAACTGAGTAAGGGTTCTGAGAAATGCAGTTTGATTTGGTATTTATAGCACACATGACTGTGAATACACTGGCACTGATTTAGTAAACAGAGAACTACTACTACCAATAATAATAATAATAATAATAATAATAAATGATGATAAATAATAATTACTTCTACTACACATAATAATAATAATAATAATAATAATAATAATAAATTTTACTCCTACTAATGATGATGACGATAATGATGATGATGATTATTAATATTGTTATGGGTAGTAGTAGAAGTAGTACTGTACAGTAGTAGTAGTGGTTCTATAGGAGGAGGATTAATGTTTTCGATAAGCCTTTACAATAACAATATGTCACCTAATTCTCTACATTGATGTCTCACACCAGTGATTTGTTCTCGAACAGGCCGTAACTTTGATAAAGATGGAGACCTGAAGGACTGGTGGACCTCGTCATCAACAACGCAGTTCCAGGAGCTTTCGAAATGTATTGTAGACCAGTACAGCAGCTTCCCATGGGACCTGGCTGGTGGACAAAATGTACAGTATGCTCTTATCACTAAACTCACGGATATGAGCGGATATGATCACTTGACCTTGTTTAATTTCTTTGTTGAAGATTTGTTATGGAACTCAGATGATAAAGATGATAAATGACACATTATAGCACAGTAAAGGCTGCTACAGTAGGTTTAAAAAGGCGGTGTTGTGTACAGAAGCTCTTGATCCACCTCTAAATGATAATGCATAGAAGGATCCATAGACAAATCTATTTTAAGGTACATTTGCTAAAAATTGTAGGTTTACCGTTGAGGTACTGTAGCTACTTAATTGATAGCCCTGTGTATGCATTCACTTATGCTACACACACTGCATCAAGCCTTAACAAGTCACAGAAGATCCTCTTGCATGTGTCGTTGCATTTCCGTTGCCTTCTGCCGAGTTGGTTTCAGCCTCCTCTGCTGTTGTGTTCAAATTGCTCAAATTGCCTTCTGAGTAATCAATTGTGCTGCGATTTTTCCGAAGATGTAGAAAGAGCTACAAATTACTGTTATTTTCTGTCTCTTTTTCACCCTTTCCTTTTCCCATTTTCAGCTTAATGGGAATAACACCCTTGGGGAGAATATTGCAGACAACGGGGGCATTCGCCAGGCTTATCAAGTAAGTGCAGCGGGTTGTGGCCTTTGTGTCTTTGCTGGCCAATTATGCTGCCTGAAATACTTTGCAAATGTTACATAAGGAATAAACACTTTTACCAATTTAACTTAAGTTGTTACAGACACAGTTGTTAGCACTTGTCCAGGGTGCGGTCGATTCCTGCCCAGGTTTGATGTTCTCCATGTGATTGGTGTCTCCGGGGGCCCTGATTTTCTCCCAGACATGCAGATTAGGCTAACTGATGTTCCCACAGTGTGCGTATAGATGTGTGAATGTGTGTATCTGTGTGTGCCCTGCCATAAATTGGCACCTCATCCAGTGTGTTGTGCCCCGTCTCATGCCCTGGGTCTCTTGGGATGGGCTCCAGGCCCTGTGCGCAGGATAAAGCGGTGTAGATGATGAGTGAGTGAATGAGTGAGCGTGTTACAGACACTGCAAAAATAATAACAAATTAGCAAATTAGTACAGAATTCATAACATAAATTAAATCTGGCATCATTTTAAATCAGCCCCTTTTCCCAGGAGACCCCGGGCACGAGGCGGGCCTCACCCTGGACGGGGTGCCAATTTAAAACTGAGCATTTAACCGTGTCATTTATTGCTACTTAAGTGCACGTCCATGACTACAAACATGGTCAATCAAGAATCCATATCCCAGCAAACGCGTTCATGTTCACCTAACTACTAACTACACCCTCACTCACTCGCTCATCGTCTATACCACTTTATCCTGTATACAGGGTCACAGGCCTGGAGTCTATCTCAGGAGACTTACGGCTTGAGGCGGGGTACACTCTGGATGGCTTGCTAACCCATTGCAGGGCACACACACACACACACTATGGAGTACCCGCAGGAAACCCACCAAGCACGGGGAGAACATGCAAACTCCATGCACACTGACCCCGAGGCTGGAATCAAACCTGGACCATGGAGGTGCGAGGCCATAGTGCAGGCTCCACTAAGGCCACTAAGCCACCGCTCCGCCTCTGACTACACACCTGAAATCAATTTCACAGTTACAGCGGACAGATTAAAATAGACTTGCCTCAGTGCAATGTTCTGTATTATACCCTGTGCTTTGTGCCAGTGCCTGGTTCCTGTCTTTCATCCTGCTCTTCCCATGCTGTTTGTAAATTGGCTCAACTTATGCAACATATGCAGCATAATGGCTGCATTAGGTTTTATAGCTAGCAAACTTAAATGCATTTAAATCAGACATCTGTGAGCGGTAATAGCTGATACCGTGCCGTTCCAGCTGAGTTTTTTTTATTACGCCAGTCTATGATCAGCCGATTAAAATTGTGTTTGGCGTAGCAGGATATAACACACAAGGAACTAATTTGTACCGCTCTTGTTTTAAATTGATTCCCACAGCCAGGTTGTGCTGAAGAAGTCGTAACTATGGCCTGAAGCAAAGAGCTTAACTGGGTAGCAGATGCACAAGCAACTGAAATAAACCTGACTAAAGAAACATAAATGGTGATGGACCTTCATCTCGTTAAATTGTTTATTGCAGGCATACAAGAACTACATCGAGAAGCATGGAAAGGAAGCTCCATTGCCTGGGATTGAACTTGACCATGAACAACTTTTCTTCCTAAACTTTGCTCAGGTGAGCCAGCCATGACACACTAGCGTAGGCACACACCATGGATGTTTTCGCATATACAATGCTTAGTCTGTTACTCTAATCTGGGTTTTACGCCGGATGCCCTTACTGATGCAACCCTTTCATTTTATCCAGGCTTAAAGACCAGGACTGCATCCAATGGCTAGGGTTTGGGCATTATATGGAAATTAGTTTTTTTTTTTTTTTTCACATGGCACGCATGAAACCTACATGACAGGATAATCTGTGTATAAAATCACAGCAACTCATTCCTAGTTATCTCAGAGTAGCATACTCAGAGTTCATATTAGTGTGTCCTCTTGCTGTATATACATAAATTCACCCGAACCCAAGTGATCTTGAAGGATCCAGATGTTTCCCAAACTGAATAGATTTTCATGAATATCACTTTTTTGTTTAAGTGCTCCTGCAATGAATATATAAATCAAATCATTTGTATCTAGTAAGATAAATACTGTAAGGCTCATTGACCTCCTTTAATTCTTCAGATCTGGTGTGCAACACATAGACCTGAACATGCTGTCAACTCCATTAAAACTGACGTCCATAGTCCGGGAAAATTTAGGTAAGTCCCACGATTCAGGAAGCAACAGACAATCACAAACAATATATTTGAAACAGGAGCTGAACAGATGGAGCATCATCTTGTTAAGAAAAGAATATACAGTAATGTGGCACCTTTTACGGTAACAGCTGAAACATTTGCTTTTGATTCTACCTACAGGGTTCTTGGATCGTTGCAGAATTTCCCTGCGTTTGCCAAAGCGTTCCAGTGCAAGACAAGTGACAACATGGTGCCTGAAAAGACATGCCAAGTGTGGTGATAATGCCACAGCCAAGGACAATAAGGGCATTTCTTTAAAGGCCCTCACTTCACTTTTCTGACTGTATGACCCAGTCCCAGACTTGGAATGTCTTATGTTCTCCATAGAATAGATAATATCTGGCTTCACCAATGCATTTCAATCATGTACAGACATGGGGTGCTTTTTTAATCCACTCCTACATTTAACAGTTAGTTAATTTTAGTCTGAATAGATCATCATGCGATCCGTGGTGATCTTCGGTTATTGTTTATAACAACATGAAATGTTAAGATATTGTCATATATTTAAAATGATTTATGTTAATATCAAATCAAATCAAACTGTGAATCGGGGAGATCAGTAGCATTTTGTATGTCAAAGATGTACATGTAGACATTTAAACTTGGCAACGTTAATGAACCTTTGGTAAGACTTTACATCATATACAGGACAAGAATGCCAAAAAGGAGAATAATTTTTAAATCGTATATACACACTACCGTTCAAAAGTTTTAGAACACTTGCAAATTTCTTTGTTTTTGTTTAGTGATTTATTTTCTACA
>JAQMYG010000037.1:4671763-4685228 GCA_030014215.1 Clariallabes teugelsi | reverse complement strand
TGCATAAAAAGTGACTTATGAAAGTGTCATGTGCAATGGTCCAGATATATAAATATGTAGTGCAAGTGTGTATGAATATTACAACTGTGTTTGTTGTTTTGTGCTTGCAAATCTTAAAAAAGAAAAAGAAAAAAGGAAACATCAATTTGGAACATACCCACACCGATAGATTTCCCAAGAAGCCTGACATAATAAATATAATGGGAAAATAATGTTCATTGGTTATCGGTATTTGTATGTTCATAAATAAACACTACTGTATGTGGGACCGAGGTTTGCTTCATAATACAGGAAAGATTATGACATGCTGTTTAGGCAGGTATTTGTGAGAAAATGCTTATGCAGAGCAAAAATATTCTGGACATTCACACAACATCACTCTCACTCACTCACTCACTCACTATTTATATTGTACAGGTTCACAGGAGGCTTGGAGCCTACCCCATGGGACTCGAAGCACAAGGCGGTGTACACCTTAGACAGGGTGCCAATCCATCGCACACACACACTATGGGGAATTTGGGAATGTTTATTAGCCTAATCTGCTTGTCTTTGGACTATTGGAGGAATTTGGAGCAACACACCAAATCAGAGCTAAATTAATAATTTAAAGAGAATTCAGTACAATATGCCGAGTAAACGCTAATGTTTTTGATTTCATACCTATGCTCTTGCTGATGCTACCCTCCGCACAGGTCACGCAGTCATAGCAGCAAATGGGTTCCCCTTTACGGGGGGCTTTCCTGTAGCCTGGCTGGCAGCTGGCTGAGCACACTGACACTGGCAGCTGAGAAAGAGAGAGAGTGAGAGAGAGAGAGAGTGAGGACAGAGAGAACAGAGAGGCAGCAAATCTAGCTTTTTTTCCCAATTAAATTTGGACAGATAACCAACATTTTATGTTTTAGTTTATTTAGGTCGATCTCAATGAATGAATGAATGAATGAATGAATGATGTCACCATCTTTGAATTCTGTGTGCTTTATATTAGTACTTAAAAAACTAAAATCAAACTAGAGTATTGTACCTCCTTGGATCCACCTGGCCACACGATGGCATCCTGGTAAAGAACTAGTTGCTGCTTTTCAGGGAGAGACGAGTCAAAACGTCCGACTGTAGCGAAATGCATCGGCCCTCCTCCTGGACCCTTCTGCCAGTTTACAATATCGTAAGATCCTGCTGGGTCTCCATATTTATCAAAGTTTACAACGTCACCAAATACAGTGGTGAAGTTCACTTCTCTAAGGTACTTTATCACCTAGTAGGACGACATGTTTATTAAAAAGTTGAACAGAAGTTTATATGGGTAACATACTCTCATAAACACCTCTTTCATTGCAGTTAGAAATAAAGACTGATTTTAACCCTACCTGCCAGGGCTGTAGACTGTAGATATCTGGACAGAACTGCTTCTCAGCCCTTTTCTCCTGTGTCTGGCACATAACCAAATGTTGCAGTGCGTGTGCTGCAGCATACACAGCTTTGTATACGTTATAGGTCACTCTGAGCTGAGACACATCATTATAGATCGTATTAGTGTCCTGAATCCTCTCTTTTCCAGTACAAGTGCGGTTATATTGGACCTGATCAGCCATAGAACCAACCGGTACACTTGTGTTAAAGGAGCACTGGAACTCTGTTTCCCAGAATTCCCTTGCAGATGGGTTATAAGGCTCAGTGAAAGGCTGCATGCTTTCTAGGAAGTCTTTGAGGCCGGGGATCTCGGCTCGGCGTATAGCGAAGCCCATGGTACCGCTGAGAAAGGGATATTTATTGGATATGAGGGTGGAGGTTACCCAGGCCTCACTGGCCACCCACAGCCTCCCCGTTACATTCTGTCTTCCCACTTCCTCCACCACAGGCTCCATGTCCTCCTCGGTGGCGAAGGTCACGAGCACACGTGCAGTGGAGTCTTTAATCGTCTTTACAATGTCCCGGATCTGTTGCTGAG
This sequence comes from Clariallabes teugelsi, assembly GCA_030014215.1. Classification (NCBI taxonomy): domain Eukaryota; kingdom Metazoa; phylum Chordata; class Actinopteri; order Siluriformes; family Clariidae; genus Clariallabes; species Clariallabes teugelsi. The sequence continues at coordinate 4,683,280 of JAQMYG010000037.1, read as the reverse complement.
TCGGGACTTTGGGAATGATAACTCGAAAGGCCACACACGCACCAAGATTAGTCACCTCGGCTGAGAACATGTCGATGCCGGTACGTCCGTAAGCATCGTCGGCACCGAACGTACCCACCCAAGTCCAGCCGAAGTGTTTGACGAGGCGAGCCATCGCGCTGGCTTGGTATGTGTCACTGGGGACTGTACGGAAAAAATAGGGGTACTGCTTATGGTCACTTAGACAAGCACACGAGGAGAAATAGCTGATCTGGGAATTCAGAGAGAGACAAGAAAAAGGGAGTAAATTAAGGAATATTGCCTTAAATGTTGATATATTCCAAGAAGCAATTTTAAATAAATCAGAATTGTTTGTGAAAGGAATTTCTTTTGTTGACTTCTCATATAATGCAAGAAAGGTCACATGATCATATGCAATGTTATTTGATTGTCATTTTTCATTCCTCACAGATTTTTCGTGCTGTTTGTCTTTGTCTGTCTATTCACATTTCACATTTATTTATTTTCACATAATTTTTAACAGAAAATTAACGTAATTTTTTTGCACATATGATTCACATACTGCATTAAAAAAAATGTATTACATTATGGATGTGATTATGCAACATGTGCAATGTCAGGGCATAATGTCGAAATGCAACATCCCACGTTTCTCATATGTGATCACATATTACTCACATGTGAAAAACATATGATGATTCATAATTAATAAATGTAAAATATAAATATTTAGCAGTGTGCTTTTAGGAAAGTGCACATAATTAGTTGGATAAGAAAAGTTAAAAAAAATTGTGTTTTACTGTCATGTACAATTATTATATTGATAGTAAAATGTATATATTATTATTATTATTATTATTATTATTATTATTATTACTGTTATTAAGAGCAATATTGAATATAAAAGATTTAGAAGATGGAAAATAGGCAGTGAGATGATATGATCCAGACCAGATGTGCTTCACTGATAAGGTATGTGCATATCCAAATCCTCTTTTCTCTGAAAACACAGCACAGCGATGTTCTCACCAGTGGGACCTTAAACAGGTTAAGCAGTCTTGAGACAGCGATGGATAGGCTGGATCCTGAGTCTCCTATGACAAGAGGGATGCTAGGGGATAAACATGCTCCTGTGCTGTTCCGCTTAAGTGGCTGAGAGACCACAGACAAGGCGGTTCTTGCAGATAGAGCGACTGTCCAACATGTGTCATAAATCCTGTAGCCCAGTGTAATGTTCGGCAACAACAGAGGACTCCTATTAATCTCCTCTATGAAGAAGATCATGGCCTGAGACCATCGTAATGCACGCAGGTTTAACCTAAAGAAACAACAACGTCCACCTAAAAATTTGACCTGCCATTAACAAACACTGGTACAAAAATAACTGACATTACAACATATCATGGTCATATTTAGTAATATTGAAGAAATTCCGAAGCACAAAACAAATTTTTCACAGACTAAAGTTTTTTACCCCCTGCATTTCCTCTTGTCTGGTGTACTCATGAAGTTCAATTCCTGCTCTACGCTTTTAGAATGGATGGGAAACATGGCAGCCAGAATCACCTGGCCGTCCTTATAGACCACTGCAGAGTCCAGATCCTCCCAGCACTGGCAGTCTTCCTCAGAGAAAATGTGTGTGGGCCAGAGGAGAGACAGCAGCAAGACCAGGATACGAGACACCAGCATCCTGACCTCTATTCAGTACACACCAGTGATGACATGATAACAACAGAACTTTATAGATGCAGATTAATGAAATATCTCTCTGTAGGGAAAAAGGTTGTAACGTACACACAAGCAAGGGCACGCCTGGATGAGTTCATACATACTGTACACACACGCACACACACACACATATACACTGTACACACAGGGAAAAAATGATTCAACTATCTATGTGCTTTTGTGTCCTAAATACATAATAATAAATCTGAAATCTCACAAATTATTTAAAGTGCTTATATAAATATACATTTGATTTTTAAACATTTTTGTCAGTAATGTCAGTTATGCTAGACATCAGTCATATTTATAATGAAATAAAATAAACAGTGTGCACCAACAAAAGGTTATAAATGTAGCAGGTTATGATCCAGCAACACTCCCTGATGACCTTAACTCCTATTCTATTCTATTCTATTCTATTCCAGATTTTAGACAGATAACAGAACTTAATTCAAAGAAATTATTACTTTACACAAACCAAGCCACTCTGCCCTAACCTTTAACACTGAAAAGGTGTTAAAAAGAAATACAGCACCAGGGCCAGATCAGAGGACAGACTCTGAGGTTCTGTGCTGAGCAGCTTTGGTGTTTGTTTCGGCTTCTGTTCCAAAGCTCTTTGGCCAGCAGCACAATCCCCAAGCTGGAGACCATTAAACCCCAAAGTGGTACCATTAAAGCCCTAAGCCCTCTCTGGTGAGGCAGTGGAGAGGTCATCAAGAATTACATCATCATGAAGACAGACTCACTGATGAACAATCTGCAGTTTGCATATTGCACCAGCAGGGGAGTGGATGATGCCAAAGTATTCATCATTGACCCCACTGTTTATTCACCAGCACCTGGAACTCCATAATACCTCAGCTAGACTTTTGTTTGCAGATCTTTCTTTAGCTTTTAACATTCTACAGCCCCATATTCCGGCTCGGAAACTCTCCAGCCATTTCCACCTGAATGACCAGCTCATCCTGTGGATTATCGATTTTCTCAACAACCGAACACAGAAAGTTTTGGTCAATAACACCCTTTCTAGACTTCTTTACGCCTCAACTGGCTCCCCACAGGGCTGTGTCCTCTCACCACTGGATTTCAGTCTCTACACTAATGACTGCAGGGCCTCCCAACCAAACTGTCACCTAGTCAAGTTTGCCAACTACACTGTTCTCCTGTCTCTGCTATCAGGACCATTACCGCACCATGGCTGCGTTCTGCAAGAGTTCATGGAATGGTGCAAAAGCTTCTGTTTGCAAAAGAACATGGTTTTCCAAAAAGCAGCATGAACTGGCTGCAGCAGTCACCACAACCATCCACGGAAGATTGGTGGAGATCACAGAGGAGTAGCGGTATTCCAGCATCATCTTTGACCAGCTGCTGAGATTCGCTTCCAACACAGAGGAGATTCTCAGGAAATGGCAATTGTGGCAGTACAGTCTCCGCTGAGTAAGCTAAACTCATTTTAAGTCAGCAGGGCCATCCTTTAAACATTCTACTACACTTTCATTGAAAGTGTACTCACCTTCGCTTTCATATGTTGGTTTGATTCCATCAGTCTCCAAAAGAACCGTCTGTAGAACAAAGTCAAATTCTGTTCCAGAATAATAGGACTACCTTTCAACCTTCTGTGATCAGCAGACATCGAGGTTAGCTGGAAGGATTCCACAGGAGGCCTCCCATGTCCCATTCCATGCATTTGAGCAGCTCCCATCGGGACGTCGGCTACATCGGCTACACAATTATCTGTAACTCGGTAACCACCATTCTCCACACATTATAACCCACATAGCCCACATTATAACACTCTTCCACCCCCAACACACACCTCTAAAATAGACTCATGGACCCTCGTTACTCACAATCTGGGAAAAACATTCATAGAAGTAATTGGACTCTGTTGTGACAATAACTCTAATGCTGCTGCTACATACTGATGTTTACGTACTGCACAACTCATTTTAAGTTTCATTTATTTATATATGCATCCATCTATTTCACCTTAAGCAGTACCTATTTCACAGTCTATACAGCTTATGTTTATTTACAGATACTTTATACAGATGTTTACAGGTATTTATACATATGTTTACTCAAGGCTTTTTTTTAAATGGACCATTTCCATTTACCATTATATTAGTTGTATTGTATTTATGCTATTCTATTGAATTTTTCTTACACAACTACTTGGTGTGCCTTAAATTGCCCCATGAACATAAAGTTTTTTTAATTGAATTGAATTGTTGAAGCTCTGTTATTTATTTATTTATTTATTACAGTATCTGTTGTTGTTGTTGATGATGATGATGATGATGATGATTAGTAGTAGTAATATTATGGTCCCTAGTTGGACTACAGAGGTGCCTAGATGGAGGGATGTATGTACACTTAATCATTAAGTTGTGTTGTTTCTTCCCCAGAGGACTGAAAACCTTAAGTTTGGTATAAAATTTCACTACATGCATGAAAAATCCACTAATAACATATTAAAGGTATGTTTTTGTGTTATTTCTGTGCAGGCTTATCTATCTATCTATCTATCTATCTATCTATCTATCTATCTATCTATCTATCTATCCATCCATCCATCCATCCATCCATCTATCTGGTCTTTATTACACGAGTTCCTTAGGGAGAGAACATCTTTGTCCTGATATCCAAGAGAGAGAGAGAAAAGTGAGTGTCTACAGTACGTCTATCCATGTAGGTCAATAGTCACAAAAGTTTATTTGTCATTTTATTATTAATCTCATGTAAGAAGTTTTGCTTTCCAAATGTATTTCATATACTGTAGGCTCCCATCAGATACACCTTTTAGAGGGCAATAAATAATAATAAACAATTGTAAGTAATGCTAAATGTTTGAGTCATTTGTATGGTCCTAGATGACCTCATATCCTGCACATTTTAGTGTTTTCCTTTCCTCTATCACACCCACTTCAGTTCAGAAAAAGGCTGTCAATTAGCTGATTAGTTAAATAAGGTGTCCTGGGACCTGAGAAAACACTCAAATGTGCAAGGCAGAGGGTCCTCAAAGACTAGGATTGAGAACCAGTAGGGATTATGTGTTTATTTAATACATTGATGTCCCAAGATAATATACTGAGACCAGGAGTTTATATGTTAACTATCTCATGGCAAAAACTTATACATTTTTGGTCAGAGTCTGTGTAACCTGAGCCTCTCAGCCCATGTGTTGTGTAAGAGCCTGTGAATTATTTATGAAGTCTATTTCTCTGCTCTCAGTGGTACAGTATAATTTACTTGATATATTACTATTGTTAATAATGTTGCCTGAATAGATATATCATGCCCTCAATATATTATCTTATGGCCTCCATATATTACGTAGTGACTTTGCTATAACACTAAGTGCCCTTAACATCGGACTAGTATGTCCTAGTTTTAAATATCTTTAAATATCTCCTGGGCTCAATATATTATTTCAAACCTTAAATATTTTATTCCTTGGCCTCAATATATTATCTTGTGGCCTTATCTCGACCACTATATTAAAAATCACCATCTTGTCATTTAATGACATTATGCATCTTAGGAAAATGGTATATTATTATTATTAATATTATTATTAAAAGTGTGGAACCCATAAACACTTTTACAAATAAAACCCAAAAACAAATAAACATACGGTATATATTTCAAATTTACAAGATGTCGTGCTATATCTTTTTGCCCATGAGATGCTTCTTTGTGTTCTTCTCTGGTCTGACCAAAATTATATAACACTTTGGGGCAAAGATACAGAGCAAAAGGCCATAACTTGAAGCCAAGATGGCAAAAACCTCTACAGCTACCGTGTACTTTCCCGGGGAGCTGACGTATGCTGGAACAAAGGCGATCCAAACAGCACAAAAAATCAACATGCTGAAAGTGATGAATTTGGCCTCGTTGAAATTGTCTGGAAGTTTACGTGCAAAGAATGCTAGCAAGAAGCAGATTGCAGCCAGCAGTCCAATGTAGCCCAGAACTAGCGAGAAGGCAAGTGTTGAGCCCATGTCACACAGCAGGATGATGTGCGCTGACTCCCGAGTCATTAGTCTTCGTGGGACAGGAGGTGCCAGACCCAGCCATGCACCACAAATCCCAACCTGCACTGCCGTACACAGGAAAATCAGAGCTCGCAGTTGTGGTGGTTTGAACCATTTTATGGCATTGCTACCTGGCAGAGTGGCTTTAAAAGCCATCAGGACCACCATCGTCTTTCCCAAAATACAAGACAGACATAAACAGAAGGCGATGCCAAAAGCTGTGTGGCGTAACTGGCATGACCAGTAAGTAGGCTGTCCAATAAAGGCGAGGGCACAAAGGAAGCACAGCCAAAGAGAGCTGAGTATGAGGAAGCTGAGCTCTGAGTTGTTAGCCCTGACAAGAGGCGTGTGGCGTTTGAAGGCGAAAATGAGGCCAACAGCAAGGGTGGTGCAGGATCCCAGCAAGGCCACTGCCAGCAATGCCATGCCCATTGTGTCTCCATAGGACAGGAACTCCACCAGCTTCGGTATACAGGCATCCCTCTTCAGGTTGGACCAGTACTCGGGTCCACATGTCACACATTCTATGGCATCTTATGCACAACAGTTATAGTAAAAAATATAAATAAATAAATGAATGAACAAAATTATTATTATTATTATTATTATTATTATTATTATTATTATTATTGTACAAATTAATTCACCCATTAATTCATATACAAAAATGGGAATGAGATGTTTGTTATTGGAATAAAAAAGTATCACATGAAATATTTATTTATTTCATTTATTTAGCTAAAGTGAACATTTTTATGAACATATGAGAGGTGTTTAGGTTAAAGCGAGTCTTTTGATTGTGCAGGACGGCCGAACAAAGTTATAAGGGTAAAAACTCTCTATATTACTTGATATAATCCCCTGCTACACTAATTGTACACTAATCCCAGCGTTTCACTAGTGCCATCAAGGTAGAAGGTTTTCTTAGTATGCCAGAGCCCTGATCGGATAATTTAGAAATCCAATAAATTAAAATTTAACAGCATGATTTGTACTCAAGTAAAGTAAAATAATTTTTCATTGATACTATACACCCTCAAAAGATTTTTTTTTATTGATTTGTAATGCATACATAAAAAATACATCAATATCTTTGAAAAGACAAATGTGTGTTGTATTTCACTTAATGGCATGTGCAGGTAACTAACCTGTCTGATTGCTAACCTCCCCAGCTGCACAGAGAATGCAATCAAAGCAGCAGACAGGGAAACTTGGCCTAATGGCCTTCCTGGTACCTGCGGGACAACTGCTGCTACAGACCGACACAGGAACCTGCAGAGCAAAGAGAAGGCCGACTAAAAAGATATAAATGACTTTTTTTTTTTCTTCAGAAAATCCAGTATGTTCTTAAAGAGTGTAATTTTAGCAATACAATAAAATACACAGAATAATATAAAATGCCCAAGCATGATTCCTTGTAGGTTTGGACAAGGACACACTTTTAAGACACAAGGCTTACTTGTCGCTGGTTACCATTCCAGATTATTAGATTTTCCTCTATCAGCAATTTGATGCTCTTGGTTTCATCAAATGTTCCCACCGTGGCATACTTGACCTCACCGGTCTCTGAGAGCTGAAAGTTAATCAGGTCATACATGGCCACAGGATCACCATTCGCATCAAACTTAGTTTCTTCACCAAGCTCATTAGTGAAGTCCACTTTTTTCAGATAGTGCAGTAGCTGAGGTGTGCAAAAAAACAAAAAACAAAAAAACAGTGAGGAACATGGAATGGAAATATAATGTCAGACAGGGAAATGACAAAACATAAATAACCAGGGAGCTAAATAGAAAACTATAAAAAATACTTTTTGGAGCTGCTGCATATACCATGCATGATCGAGTTTTGCATTACATATTGCACCTCAGGTGACACAGTCCCTGTGCAGGGTAATGTAAAATATATCCATGAGACACATAAGATTTTTATTGTACAAGCTTGTGATATGACAATAAAGTTATTTTTTTCTTAAATAATTCAATTTTTATTTGAGAAAAAGAAGGTAATTCATTCTTTCTCAGCACACGAATGAAACCACAGATGAACAGACATAATAAATCTTTAAATGTGTCTATTCAATGAGAATTTGTGTTTCTAACCTGCCATGGCTTTATGGTCTGAGTTTCAGGGCAAGCACCCCCAGGGAAGGGTCCTCTCCCTGGCATACATTTCTTCATCGCTTCCAGAGCATAAGCAATGGCATACACACCCTTATAAACATTATAGGAGATCCTCAGCTGAGATACATCTGAGTATATGCTTTTTACATTCGCCAGAATCTCTGAGCCATTACATGGGGGTTTATTTGAGAACGTTCCACTGAATGCAGTGCGTGGGGAGCACCCAAACATCTCCTCCCAGAACTGCACAACAAAAGGATCATCAGGAAAAATGGAGGGGTGCAGACGCAAAAGGAAAGATTGCAAACCGGGGATTTCAGCCCTGCGAATGGCAAAACCCATGGAGCCCTGCAAAATAGGCTGAAATTCTGGTGTGGTCAGGATTGCAGCTGTGATCCAGGCCTCACTGGCCAACCACTGGATCCCAGTCAGGTTGTGTTTAAGAACCTCAGTGAAGAGAGCTTTTGCATCTTGCTCTAAAGCAAACACCAACACCACTCTTGCCTGTGAGACCCTTATGCGCTCCACGATCCTGGACATCTGTGCTGGGGCATGGTTTTTGGGAATGATCTCATAAAGAGCGATGCAAGCACCCAGTTTAGACACTTTGTCAATAAAGATTTGGGCGCCTCCACGGCCGTACGCATCATCCCCAGCTACTGTTCCCACCCATGTCCAGCCGAAGTGCTGTACGAGCTGAGCCAGGGCATTCACCTGGAAGAAGTCACTTGGCATGGTCCTTAGAAATGCTGGGAATAGCTTTTTATCACTCAGACATGCACAACTAGAGAAATAGCTGACCTTTGAAGAGGAGAGAAAAAGAGAGGAGAGTGAATTGGAAATTTATTTGATTCAAATGATACTTAATACGAGTAAAGATCTATGCTACATTAACAGTTTTGTGTTAGATATGAACCCTGCTCACCTGTGGGAGTTGAAAAACACCTAGAACGTGTGCAACCACCAAGGAAAGTGTGGATCCACCATCACCAATCACAATAGGCACCCTGTCATGACAGTTTGTATTACCACTCTCCTCCTCTCTTCCCCCCATTAGCTCCATAGCTGTGTGAAGTGCATGAAGAGGGGAACTGCATGAGTCATATATCTTATAGCCAAGTGTAATGTTTGGCAAAAGGCGATTGTCCCTGTTGATTTTTTCTATGGCAAAGATCATTGTCTGCATCCACCGAAATGTCCTGAAATTAAACCTGTCAGATACAATGGTGGATAAACTTAAACTGGAAATCATATGTCACTTATGTTACCTTATATTACAGCTGCATAAGAAAATAAGCAAGCTGAATACGTTATGATAGGAAATATACATATATTTGTGCATACAACAACAGAAAAAATATAGAATCATACATCTTAATCCTTGCATGTAAAAATCAATAAAAATGCATTAAAATAAAAATAAAAAGCATAGATCCAGGCATAATGTGCTTCTTTATTGGAGAATGCATGACTGACCCAGTGCACTGAGCATATTCAGGCTGAGAGCTGAAAGAGAGCCGTGTCTCCATCATTGCATCATGCAGAGAAAACAAGCCCCCCAGCGTGATGTTCCCTTCACTAGCCACCATAGGCAGGTGCAAAGGGCCAGAGATGACTCGACAAGCTTGCTGCTGAAGAAGCTGACAAGAGATTAGAGTAGAGAGAAATGCTACAGGCACGCATATACATGCATACCCTCCAATAAGCTGCATTCTGTCTCTGTGCACACCGTGAATCAAGCTAAATATCCGTTGTCGGAACATTCACTGTACTCCATGGCATTGCATTTTGTATGAGACACTCTGTCAGAACAGCACACGCGACGTGCACAGTCAAACATGGCAAACGTGAATCGAATTGCTCATGCCCACTTTTAAGTTGTATGTGACGGTCATAAATCCTCCTGAGAACATCACTTAGTAGAAACAGAATCGGCTCTCATGACACAAACCTACTGCAATAACAATGCATAGAGTAGCTTTTAAGGTGGCAGACATTAATTTGTCAGGAATGTTACAAATAAGGATGATAAAAATATTGTTTGCCTCCACTAAAATTTCCTATTTTCATAAAATTGGTTAAATAGAAGACCAACAAGTCCAATACATTATCCACAAACACAGACTAGAGGTGAGATTTAAACCCCTAACCCAGGCAATACAAGGCCTCAGTGCTAAACACTAAGTCAATGTACCAGGTTTAAATAGGGGTTTCATTTACACTTGTTTGTAACGCTACCACTGATGTACTGCCTGTTTACATACCTCCATAAACTATTTTGAAAATGATCGCTTGTTTTTTTTTTTGCAATAATCTGACATGAACCATGATTGTACAAAACCCGCAATGAATTAGTAGTGTGAATATTACGTACTATGAATAGTCACTGTAGAGGTTAGGAAAAGTTCCAGACATCAGCAAATAAATCTAAGATGCTAAATATAAATACAATAGATTATAGAATAATAATAATAAAAAAGGTGTGTGTGTGTGTGTGTGTGTGTGTAATATTAGTCTAGAAGTGGGTAGGTTTATAAAAGGCTAACTGTGGGTGCAATTAATTCCTTTTTGTTCATGTTTGCCAGGTAATGCCTAGCCCAAGGCTTTATTATTAGGGTGTCTAGGTATTCAGATTGCTTCCTCATTAACAGCTGTTTAGTGACTTTTGGGATTATTTCGTATTTGTAAACCCTGTAGGTTTCTTATTGCAGGCAAATTGAGTATTATGGCATACTTTATTACTGGCTCCAGGCTATTTCCCTTACTTAGGCCTCTCTAATATCATCAGGAGATTGTTGTATGTACATATAATCATGATGAGCTCTCCCAGGATCAGTCTGGCGGACAACATACAGTAGCATGGTGTAGGAAGCAATGCACACTGGTGTAACTCAATGTAAAAATATGGTGCATTGATTGTTTTTTACCTCTTACATGATTTTATTGTTTTATTTTAATTTTAATAAAATATTCTGATTATGATAAATCTATTTTTTAATGAATAAAACCCCCAAAAGCTAAATTTCTCTTCTTGCATTTCATTATTTGACAATCATTTTGTCAAATCATATTGGAAAGAGGAAACATTGGATTTTTTTATTTAAATAGCAGGAAAATGACATGTTGCCTATCCGCATATCAATTATACAAGCAGGTCTTTGTATGCTGATACTGTTTTACTGTATATTTGATCAAAACAGAATAATATGCACACATATACCGAGCCACCATGACATTATAACAACTGTCAGGTGAACTGGTGACAGGATCATGGGCATCCAAGGCTCATGCATGAAATGTAATACTTGAAAAACATAAACAATTATGATTGTAGCAACCTACAGTACTGTATGTCTTTACATAAAGCCTAAACCAATATGAGTTTTGGACACTGATTACATGAAAATGTTAATGATAAAAGAACACAAAACCCCCTTATAAATATGTACTGCAAAGGAAGAGCTAACTTACTGAACACTACCCCATCAGCCTTAGTGCATCACAATTACTCTCACCTGTGTCTCATTTTACCTTGATTAGAACCATTACTTAGTTCTGGGCCCGTATTCACAAAGGTTCTTAAGCCTAAAAGTTGGTCCTAGTGACGAAATTCTAAGAAAATTCTTAGAATT
>JAQMYG010000037.1:4643189-4654303 GCA_030014215.1 Clariallabes teugelsi | reverse complement strand
AAACATGTCTAAACCATAGACAAAAAATCAGCAACAGATTCAAACAATAACTAGTGTTAACCCGGTTGGACACGCGCACACACACACACACGCACACACACACACACACACAATAAAATAAGTGCCTTCTTCTTGACAGTGGTCTCTTGAATGATACTATCCACATGACAGGGAGTGTCCACTAAACTGTTTGATGAGGATGAAAATTATATCATTTGCTGTGGTCTACACATTCATCACATTTCAGATGATTTACAGTAAAAAGGTTTATGAAACTTTGAAGCAATGCATTAGACAGCATTCTCTGCCACCATCACTGAAACACCAATTGTCTCTTTAAAAAATATGCTCATTGCTCCATTGCATTTCTACAGACTTGAAGGCCATTCCACACCTTTTTCTATGAAATTTGCAAATCTTATCCAAATATACATTATCTCTAAAAAACAGACTGAAAAAAAAGAACATGCTGAACCATAATGACATCATAAAGCTCAAGGTTTCTGATTTGTCCAAATGTAATGGTCATAATCAAAAGAGTTCTGTACATGCCTATAAAAATGCGAGTACTTTTATTTGATGAGGATTCATAAAGCCAAAACTCTCGATCACTTTATGATGTTTTTCCTGGTTATGCAGTTTATGCTTTATTTCAGTCTGGCAACAAGAGACAATTGCCAAATTCTAGACAGTCCATCATATCCTCTACTGTCTAAAGATGGAGATGTAATAATTGGAGGTCTATTTTCTATACATGGGGATATAAAGCTTCTTTCTCTGCCATATACTGAAAAACCTGATCCTCTAATATGCACTAGGTTTGTTACAATTGAAAAGTTCTATTTAATTATTTTGAAAGAAATGTGAAATACTTTTCATTTTTCCTAAACAATAAATATGAATTTGTATTTTATTTTATTTATTTTATTTTTCTGGGAATGTCTACAGCTTTAACCTTAGAGAGTTTCGATTTGCTCAGACTATGACTTTTGTAATTGATGAAATCAACAGAAGCAGCAGTTTGCTCCCAAATATCTCAATTGGTTACAGGATTTATGATAATTGTGGCTCAAGATTGTTATCTATGAAGGCAGCCATGGCTTTGATGAATGGTCAGGACATGACAGCAGATGATTCCTGCACTGGACAAGCAGTAGTACAAGCCATCATAGGGGAGTCAGAGTCTTCTCCTACCGTAGTACTCACAAAAACTACAGGGCCTTTTCACATCCCAGTGGTAAGGATCTGATATACAGTATTACCCACTATGCGCACATACATATACATGAATATGTGGCCAGTCTTATGGTTTCCTGGACACAATGTTAAATATATGACAGTGGGTAATGTAATGGAACATGGATTTTAGCCAAGTACAATTAGTAAGAACTTTAATATTCCTTTGTCCATAGCTGTTTCACACACCATACCTCCATCTCTGTTTTTATATATCACAGTTGTTTTAATGTTTTTAGTTTCTTTTAATTTTATTTTAACTCTGGTAAATCTACAGTATCTCATAAGTCCCTTCAAAAATATGTAAATAAAAAAAGAAATTCTAGCTAAACAAACTTGTGGTAAAAGTGTGCTCTTGAAATGTTTGTCCTCAGATAAGCCATGCTGCTACATGTGAATGCCTAAGCAACAGAGATGAGTACCCCTCTTTCTTCAGGACCATAGCGAGTGACTACTACCAGAGTAGAGCGCTGGCATATTTGGTCAAGCACTTTGGCTGGTCTTGGGTCGGAGCTGTGAACAGTGACAATGACTATGGCAACAGTGGAATGGCCATTTTTCTAAATGCAGCCAAAGAGGAGGGAATATGTGTTGAGTACTCTGAGAAGTTTGAGCGATCAGATACTGCCAAACTCTTAAAAGTGGTGGACATCATTACAAAGGGCACTGCTAAAGTAATTATTGTATTTCTTGGCCATGTTGAGATGAATGTTCTAGTAGAAGAACTTATTCTGAGGAATGTCACTGGCTACCAGATGATTGGTGTTGAGGCTTGGATTACTGCAGTCAATCTAGTAACACCAACAAGTTACAATCTACTGATTGGATCCATGGGATTTGATGTGGGAAAACTGAACATTAATAGTTTTACTGACTATGTTATTAAAGAATTTTGGCAAACAGATTTTCCATGCTTGAATACAGACGGAAACATTTATCAAACTAATAACTACTGCAGCAGATATGAGGAAATACTTCCTTTTAAAAACAACAATGAAGATATATCAGAATTGAGATATGCAAATAACATCTACAATGCAGTTTATGCTGTGGCTCATTCTCTACACAGCCTGATGAGATGTACAGAAATAAATAATTGTGAGAAAGGCAAGACACTAAAATCGTGGGAGGTAAAAAATTATTTCAAAAGAAAGAAACACTTAGGCTATGACTTATATTTTCATTTGATGATTCCTATTGCTCTGTTTTCCTTTAAAGGTTGTTGGGTCACTGAAAAAGGTAAATTTTAAAACCAAAACTGGAGAACAGGTTTGGTTTGACCGCACTGGGGCAACTGCTGCAAAATATGATGTAGTGAACTGGCAACGAGGCTTTGACGGAGAAGTGAAGTTTATGGTTGTGGGGTATTATGATGCCTCTCTGCCGACTGGGCAGCAATTTGTCTTAAATGTTAACAACATAAGTTGGGCTGGAGGAAAAACAGAGGTACAATGGTGGATAAGTTTTTTTCAATCTTGAGATTTTATATTACAAATGTTATATGAAAAATGTATTTTTGTCATTCATATGGATAGGTCTAATTTGCTACAGTACATTATATATCGTTTATGTTAGAAGCCAAGGTCTGTGTGCAGTGAGAGCTGTCCTCCAGGAACAAGAAAAGCTGCGCAGAAAGGAAGGCCAGTCTGCTGTTATGACTGTATACCATGTGCAGATGGAGAGATCAGTAACCAGTCAGGTAATGTCAGCATTACCAAGTTTCAAAGGCAATTTGTTAATCAAACATTTTGTTATGTCCTCTTATTATTTAGGATCCAGTTTCTGAAAAATACAATCATTACATAAATCAATAAAGCAATAGTCATTTTCTATTCTAATTAGAATCCTGGTTATTTTTCAGATTCAAATAACTGTGAGCAGTGTCCAGGAGAATATTGGTCTAATGATGAAAGAGACAAATGTGTGTTAAAGGTCATAGAGTTTCTTTCATTTACAGAGGTTATGGGAATAATACTGGTATTTTTTTCAGTGTTTGGAGCTACATTAACTGTGTTAGTGGCTATTTTATTTTTAATTAAAAAAGACACTCCGATTGTTAGAGCCAACAACTCTGAGCTGAGCTTCCTGCTGCTGTTCTCTCTGACTCTGTGTTTCCTCTGTTCACTTACTTTCATTGGTCGGCCCTCTAAGTGGTCCTGTATGCTGCGTCACACAGTGTTTGGGATCACATTTGTCCTCTGTATCTCTTGTGTTTTGGGTAAAACAGTAGTTGTGCTAATGGCCTTCAGGGCTACACTTCCAGGCAGTAATGTCATGAAATGGTTTGGGCCTCTACAGCAGAGACTCGCTGTTATTGCGTTCACACTTATACAGGTCCTGATTTGTGTAATTTGGTTAATAGTTTCGCCTCCTTTTCCCTACAAGAACATGAACTACTTTAAGGAGAAAATCATATTAGAATGTAATTTGGGCTCAGCTATAGGTTTCTGGGCTGTACTGGGTTATATAGGACTTCTTGCTTTCTTGTGTTTTGTTTTAGCTTTTCTAGCTAGAAAGTTGCCAGATAATTTTAATGAAGCTAAATTTATCACATTCAGCATACTCATATTCTGTGCTGTTTGGATAACTTTTATTCCAGCTTATGTCAGCTCTCCTGGAAAATTTACTGTAGCTGTCGAGATATTTGCTATTTTGGCCTCCAGTTTTGCTTTACTATTCTGCATATTTGCACCTAAATGTTATATTATTATTTTTAAACCTGAACTAAACACAAAGAAAAGTGTAATGGGGAAAGTGGCATCTAAATCTCTTTAAATAAAAACATCTAACATAAAATCTAGCATAAAAATCATATTTGGTGAAATGTAACTATAGGCATTGGTAGACACCCTTATCCAGAGAGACTTATATGTTTTCTTGTTATACATCTGAGCAGTGGGTTAAAGGCCTTGCTTAAGATACCGACAGTGGCAACTTACAGCAGTTTGAACCTGGGACCTCCCGAACCATAGGCCAATGCTTTAACCACTGAGCTACCTCTGACCCCCAAAAAGAAGGCATTTATTGAAATGCATCTATAAAAATGATAAAAGACAATCATATTAACACCAATAATAAAATCTGGCAAAACCAAATCATTTGAGAATGCCTTTACAAATAAAGCAATCTAATACGTGGCCATACAAACACAATAATCAGAAACATCAATGCAATCAATTAAACTGCAGCTGGCCACAATGTAATATGGGAACACTCTACAGAGATTGACATTACTTTTTAAACAAGACTGGTTATGTGTGCGTTACAGTATATGATGCAATGCACTGTTGAATCAGATGTAATCAGTACAATGTAACATGTATATGACCTGTTCTTTTCTTAATAAAAGTGTTCATTATATAGAACTATAGGCCCAACAGCATACTGTATGTCATAGCCTAAAAACCATAACACATCCTCTCAATGCCTTGCTGTGCCTTGTTTCAAACTTAGGGGACGATGTCCTCTGGTGGTGTTTTTGTGAATTGTTTGTGGCTGGTGTGACAAAGAGCACACTGCCTTATACAGTAGAAAAGCAGTATCACACACACTGTAAAAGACATGACCCAGTAGGAACCCTATTGGATGACCATCGTCATATAATGACAGCATGAGGCTGTCCACTAGCAGGACAATAAAATAAAATTGAGATAAAGATGAATGAATGACCCTAAGACAATGTTGCAAATACACCCTCAAAACAACGAAATTTCAGCTCTTATTTCTAGCAATTATTCTGCTTAATGATTATTTTCCCAATGTCAATAGGTCAGAGGTACTGAATAAAAATTTAGGATTTAGGATCAATAAAATTTTGCCGAGGTCCGAATTTCATGTTTGCATTAGGATTCAGAGCTTTATATATGCAGTCATTGTAAGTCTATAAAAATGAAGCAATTGAAAACTTCCATAGTATTTCAATAATATTTGTCAATTTTCAGGAACTACATTAAACATGTGGGCAGTTTAAACGTTGACGGGCGTGTATATTTCCTTGTATTTTTATGGAATACAAAAAACAATCTTTAATCAATCTTTAGTCAATCTTTAGTCAAAAGTAAGTCTTTCTATGGCACACTTTTGCTTCTGGCACACTCTGTCTATACACAGTAAACAAAAAACATTTTATCAGTAGGATGAGCATTACATAAATTCATCTTACTTGAGAGATGAAAATAATACTAAAAATAAATATTGTTTAAAGTTGTATTTGCAACATTGTTTTGTGGTTGTTTGTTCAATGTTATCCCAATGTTAGTAGCCAATTAGTCAATGTTGACCTGGTAATTTCATTAATATAATTATAACTTTCAACAACCTACTGCTAGTCCCAACATCCATAACGTTGCCAAATTATTGCAAGTACAGTGTTGAGATAATGAGATATATGGCTGATATTGCTGACAATTCTTCCAAGGTGTGAGAGTATTCTAACAGACTTCATTCATACTGGCCTTTACCATACACAAGGGTGAAACCTCAAGTAATGCATAAGGTAGGACAGAGGGGCATTAAACAAAGCACATTAGGTCAAAATGTAGCAGGCCTTGTTTCTGCATATCATAAAGAAAAGTAACTAATAAACCACTGACATAACAACCTATTATTCAAATTTAAACTCATACTATGGAGTAACTATCACTGTGTACAATTAGTAACAATATTCATATTAATTTCATTGAAACCTACGGCAGCCAGCAAATATTATTTTAGTGCGTATTACTCTATTCCATAAAGCTCATATTGAATCCAGTCATGAAAAATAAAATTTATACTGGAATAAATTGATTATAGTAAACCATACAAAAATACTATAGTAACTATACTATACTATATCACTGTGTAGTATGTTTCTAATATAAATATACTGTAATTGCATGTAGTAAATTACTAGCATCTGTGTTCACAGAAATATTCAAATGTATCCTCTAATTACTGTATGCCAGTCGGTAATCCCCACATGCTTCAAAGAGTCCATCATTGTTCCTGTCCCAAAGAAACCCCATCCTACTTTTATCAATGACCATCACCCTGCAGCCCTGACCTCAGTAGTGATAAAGCCTTTAAACGGCTGGTCAGAGACTTCATCATCGCTAGATGAGATGAGAGCTCTGGGACAGAGTCCATCTCTGTGTCAGTGGATCTCCAATTTCCTAACTGGCAGTTCACAGGCAGTAAGGATGGGCAGACAGATCTCAGCCTCCCTCACCCTCAGCACTGGAGCCCCCCTGGGTTGTGTTCTGAGCCCCTAGCCGTACTCACTATACAACCTATGACTGCGTGGTCACTTACCAACACCATCATCAAGTTTGCTGACGACACCATTGTGGTGGGCCTGATCGCTGACAACAATGAGACATCCTACCTAGAGGAGATTAGACATCTCAGAGGAAAAACCTCCTCCTTACCATCAGCAAGACAATAGTGGACATCAGTACAAAGCAAGAGAGGAACTACCAGATCCTCCTCATCAATGAGAACCCAGAGGAGAAAGTGGACAGCTTCAGATACCTCAGTGTTCATGTCATGCAGAACCTGTCATGGTCCTGTCACATCAACACTGTGGTGAAAAAGGCCCACTCAGATGCTTGAGAGACATTTTACTCAATTTACCTTTACTCCTGCACCATAGAGAGCATCCTGACAGGAAACATCTCAACCTGGTTTGGGAATAGCACCATGCAAGAAAGACAAGCTCTACCTGCACTCAATCTACAGCAAGCGGTGCTGGACCAAGGCCAGGAAGATGGGGAAGGACCTCAAGCACCATAACAATGGACTGTTCTCTCTGTTGTGGTCAGGCTACAGCATACTATAATATTTACTATAGTTTGAATATAGGGACACTATATTCAAGTAAACTACAGGTCAGCTAAAATATTGCAATATTGTGGAAAAATGTCATTCATTCATTCATTCATTCATTCATTTATTTATTTATTAATTTGTGTGAAAACTTTCATATATTTCAGCTTCATTACATGTAAAAAAGGGAAATATTTCAAGATTTTTGTGTTAAATTTAAATGATTACAGCTCATAATATCAAATTAGTAGAATATTTAATTTTGAGTTTGAGTAAATTACTATTCCAAGTAATTAATAGGCATAAGATGCAAGTTTATTGAAGTCCAGTGTTAAGTTTCCACAGTGATTAAATAATCTATGATTATTTGGGGTGCCATGCTATCTGCTGTTGGTCCACTGTGTAACTATTGTTGAGAGGAAGATTAGAAAAACTCAATCTCAACTTTAAAGATGATCTGAAGGCTGATATTAAAGCAACCTGGGGTTTTCACTAATGCCTCACCAATGCCACAGGCTGAACACTTACATGCCATGCCACATTGATGCAGTAATTCATGTTAAAGTGTTAAAGGAGGCCTGATCAAGTATTGAGTGCAACAATGAATTGAATAAATGAACATATTTTTTCAGAAACTGGACATTTCTGTCTTGTAAATCCTTTTTTTTTTGAGTGACCATAATTTTTTTTAACATTTTAAGATACTGGATTGGGCTGTAAGGCATAGTCACGAAGATGAATTCACAATGGAGGATTTCTTGATTTCAGCATAATGAATGAAAACCATTAAAATAGCTAATTCATTCACTCACTCTCACTCATCTTCTATACCACTTTATCCTGTATTCAGTGTCGCAGGGAGCCTGGAGCCTATCCCAGGAGACTTAGGGCACAAGGCGGGATACACTCTGGTGGGGTGCCAATCCATCGCAGGGCACACACATGCACACACCCATTCACACACTACAGGCAATTTGGGAACACTAATTAACCTAACCTACATGTCTTTTGGAGGAAACTGGAATACCCAGGGGGAAACCCACCGAGCACGGGGAGAACATGCAAACTCACATGCACACAGAGACGGGAATCAAGCCTAGCTAGGAATTGAACCCGGAGCCTGGAGGTGCAAGGCGACAGTGCTAACCACTACACCACCGTGCCACCTTAATTAATTCTAATTAAGTCTAATAATAAATGTATAAATAAATAATCATTGAAAAAGACCCACAATGAAGCAACTTCATGAGTACTTAATGAGAGTAAAAACTTTAATTCTTGATCTACCAGCAAGCACTGGGAAACTAGGGGCTAATGATGTCACAAAACACATGGCCTCTGATTTGTCAAAAGTGAACATTCATATTCAAATGAGATCTGACCATGTGTATAAAATTGTGAATATGATATCTGTTGTGGATTCATGCTGGAAAACTGTCAATGAACTCAGTGATGTTTTTTTATGTATTGTTTTTGTCTTTTAGCCTTGCACAAGGACTCAATTGCCATATTCTGGACAACCCAGCAGATCCTCTGCTGGCTAAAGATGGAGATGTGATAATTGGAGGATTATTTTCAATACACAGTGGTATAAAAATTCCATCACTGCAATACACTGAAAAGCCTGAACCTTTATTCTGCACTAGGTTTGTTACACTGGACAATTGGAATTATTAAATAAATAAATAACAGGAAATTGTATTTACCAATAATTTATATTAAAGAATTTTTGCCCTATTGGCTCTGTTTGCACAGATTTAACCTTAGAGAACTGAGATTTGCTCAGACCATGACTTTCGTAATCAATGAAATCAACAGAAGCAATAGCTTGCTTCCAAATATCTCAATTGGTTATAGAATTTATGATGATTGTGGCTCAAGATTGTTATCTATGAAAGCTTCCATGACGTTAATGAATGGAATGGACATAACAGCAGATGATTCCTGCACTGGACAAGCAGCAGTACAAGCCATCATAGGGGAGTCAGAGTCTTCTCCTACTATAGTACTCACAAAAACTACACTTCCATTCAGTATACCAGTGGTAAGGATTAATTACTGTCACATCCTGCGCTGTACTGTTTTTTTTTTTTTGTGAATTTTGAAACTAATGTTATGCAAAAACATGCTTTTAAGAAATTGTCTTTTTTTACTCAGATAAGTCATGGGGCCACTTGTGAATGCTTGAGCAACAGAAAAGAGTACCCTTTTTTCTTCAGGACCATAGCAAGTGACTACTACCAGAGTAGAGCACTGGCATATTTGCTCAAGCACTTTGGCTGGTCTTGGGTGGGAGCTGTGAACAGTGATAATGACTATGGCAACAATGGAATGGCCATTTTTCTACATGCAGCAAAAGAGGAGGGAATATGTGTTGAGTATTCTGAGAAGTTTGACCGGTCAGATACTGCAAGAATTATGAAAGTGGTGGACATTATTAAGAAAGGCACAGCCAGGGTAGTTATAATATTTATCGCCCAAGCTGATATGAATGTTCTAATAGAGCAGCTTATTTTGAAGAACGTCACTGGCTACCAGATGATTGGTGTAGAATCATGGATTACTGCAATGAATCTAGCAACTCCAGCAAGTTACAATGTACTGATTGGATCCATTGGGTTGGATGTAGGAAAAATGAACATTGCTGGTTTTACTGACTATGTTATTAAGGAATTTTGGGAAACAGATTTCCCTTGCTTAAATACAAAAGAAAACATTTCTCAAACAGAAAACAACTGCAGCAGATATGAGGAAATCCTTCCCTTCAAAAACAACAATGACGATATAGCAGAATTAAGATACGCAAATAACATCTACAGTGGAGTTTATGCTGTTGCACATTCTCTACACAGCCTGATGAGATGCACAGAATACCAGAGATGTGAAAAAGACAAAACAATAAAAGCATGGCAGGTAACACGGTGAACAAAACAAGTAGAAAAATAGCCAATCTTCTCATAAAATGAATGCCATTGTTCTCTTTTCCCTTCAAAGGTTGTTGAGTCTCTGAAAAAAGTCAATTTCACCACTAAAGCAGGAGAAAATATCTGGTTTGACAGCACTGGGGCAACAGCTGCAAAATACGATGTGGTCAACTGGCAGAAAGGTTTTGGTAGGGAAGTTCAGTTTAAAGTAGTTGGCTATTATGATGCCTCCTTGCCAGGTGGACAACAATTTGTTGTAAACACTGAAGATATAGTTTGGGCTGGAGAGAAAAGAGAGGTATAGGCAATTTTATTAAGTTCATGTTATCAATTATTATTAAGAAAACATAGTCTAACAATACGGATATAAATATCTCCAAAAATTGTGCCATCTTTTTATTTTTTATTTTTATAATATTCATTGCATGATCACAGGTCACATTTTTGTTCATTTTAGAAGCCAAGGTCTGTGTGCAGTGAGAGCTGTCCTCCAGGAACCAGAAAAGCTGCGCAGAAAGGAAGACCTGTCTGCTGTTATGACTGTATACCATGTGCAGAGGGAGAGATCAGTAACCAGACAGGTAATGTCAGCATTACCAAATTTCAAAGACATTTGTTTTGTTGTACATTTTGCATAATCCTCCTATTATTTAGGATACAGTTCCAGAAAAATGGCATCAATAAATGAAACCAATTTTTTTTTCTTTTCTTTTCTAATTAGAATAACCATGATTATTTTGCAGATTCATATAACTGTGAGCAGTGTCCAGGAGAATATTGGTCTAATGCTGAGAGGGATAAATGTGTATTAAAGGTCATAGAGTTTCTTTCATTTACAGAGGTTATGGGGATAGTACTGGTATTTTTCTCTTTATTTGGTGCTGCAATAACTGTGTTAGTAGGTATTTTATTTATAATAAAAAAGGACACTCCAATTGTTAAGGCCAACAACTCCGAGCTGAGCTTCCTGCTGCTGTTCTCTCTGACTCTGTGTTTCCTCTGTTCACTTACATTCATTGGACGGCCTTCTGAGTGGTCCTGTATGCTGCGTCACACAGCATTTGGAATCACATTTGTCCTCTGTATCTCCTGTGTTTTGGGGAAAACAGTAGTTGTGCTAATGGCCTTCAGGGCTACACTTCCAGGCAG
>JAQMYG010000037.1:3789353-3800359 GCA_030014215.1 Clariallabes teugelsi | reverse complement strand
TATTATTAATTTGCAGACAATGCCTAAATATAAACATGTAACTATACACCCCTCTGGTTATACACAGAATGGCTTTTCCCCCTGATTCATCCGTAATGTGCATGCTCAGGGCGGGAAAACCGTGTATAACAACCCGAGAGCACTCAGGACTCGGTTTCCCCTAATGCCCTGGTGATGATACACATCGATGTAACCAATTGCAGAACCCAGAAGACTCCAATACACAATTATGCTTTGACAAACACAATAAACAGTAATCTCTTTTTAAGCAAGCCAGCGTGTGTGTTATGTGTGTGTACCAACAGCAATGGGTATGATGTATAACTGATATATAAACATGTATGTTTGTGTGTGTGTATGCAGCCGTAAATTCGTAGCGCAGCTGTGTGCGCCCATCCGCGCTAGCTTCTTGCCTACAATGGGTTGTGCATGAGTGTTGCTGCTGACCGTGGCGAGCTCCTCGTCACATCACCTCCCTCCTCTCCAAGATTGCCAACATACCTCAACATTGGAAATCAGGACAAATAGCCGACTGTCACATTTCTGGACCCCGCCCGGTGTCGTACCAGGAACGTGAAGGGTTGTAAAGTTAAATACCATCTGTTAACTTTGGCATTGGTGTCCTTCATTGTGTTGATCCATGTCAGAGCATGATGGTCTCTTTCTAGCATAAACTCCCTTCCCAGGAGGTAATAACGTAAACTTTCCAGGGCCCACTTAATTGCAAGACCCTCCTTTTCAATGGTAGAATACTTCACCTCTCTGGGTAACAGGTTCCTGCTCAAGTATAATATGGGTCTCTCTTCCCCTTCTTCACCTTGAGCAAGTATAGCCCCAATCCCTACTCCTGAGGCATCTACCTGTGAAATGAAGGGTTTCTCAAAGTCCGGGCTTCACAGTACAGGTGATGAGCTCAGATAGCTCTTCAGTGCAGAGAAGGCCTTTTCGCAGTCCTCCGTCCACCGTACTGTTTTTTTTTTTTAGGCTTTTGACGTGAGGTTGGTAAGGGGTGCTGCAACAGTTGCAAAGTGAGGTATAAACCTTCCACCCCACTAGCCCCAAAAATTACCTCACATGTCTCTTTGTGATGGGTTTTGGGCTGTTTTTGATCACCTCTATCTTGTCGATTTGTGCCCGTATTTGTCCAGACCCCAAGAGGTAGCCCAAATAACAGGTTTCCTGTTTCGCCCATTCACATTTGCTGATGCTTAACGTAAGTCCGACTTCTGCAATTTTGCTTAGTACAAGTCTCAGGTGGGTAAGATGCTCAGCCCAAGTAGTACTGTAGATGACCACATAATCAAGGTATGCTGCACAGTAGTCTTCTGTGCCCCATAGGACCTGGTCCATTAATCTTTGAAAGGTAGCTGGTGCCCCATGTAGCCTGAAGGGCATTACGGTAAACTGGTATAGATGCATGGGAGTCCGGAACGTGGTGTACTGCCTTGAGTCTTCCTGAAATGGAACCTGCCAATATCCCTTACAGAGGTCTGGGGTGGTTATGTATTTGCCCTCCCTATCCTCTCCAGCAGGTCATCTATTCTTGGGGTAGGCATCAAACTTTGATACTGCATTCAGTCCAGGCAGACACATAGGCTACTATCTTTCTTGGGGACAAAAATCATTGGGCTGCTTCACTCACTTATCAATGGCTCAATTAGACCCAACCTCTGCATAGTCAAAATCTTCTCCTTTAGGTCCTTCACCAACCTCTCAGGCACTCTGTATGGTTGCTGTCTGTTGGGTGTTGGATCTTTGAGGTGAATTGTATGCTTCAATGCTTGGGTTCTGCCTGGTTTCTTCTCAATACCTCTCCAGCCGGTCCCTCATTTCCAGGACGTAACTTATGATCCCCTTCTCCTGGGTTTCGAATGTTGGTCTCTCCCAGCATTTGTGGAGCAGGTCTAAATGCCCTTGCACAGGGCACCCATATAGCAACTCAAATGGTGAGAAGCCTGTAGATGCCTGGGGTACCTCTCGGTAGGCAAAGAGGACAAAGGATAGCCACTTATCTCAGTCTCTTCCGGTGTCTGCCACAAACTTTCTTAGCATTCTTTTTAGGGTCTGATTGAATCTTTCCACCAAGTCATCTGTCTGTGGGTGATATGGGCTGGTTTTGATGGCACTGATTCTCCAGCTGCTGATGGAGCTGCTTCATCAGGCATGATGTAAAATTGGTGCCTTGGTCCGTTATAATTTCATCTGGGATGCCTACCCTGGAGAATAGCTGCACCAGTGCGCTAATGACTTTAGGGGTGGTGATAGACCTCAGAGGGAACACTTCAGGAAATCTGGTTGCATAGCCACAAACTACTAGTATATATTGGTAGCCGGAGCTGCTCTTCTCTAATGGACCCACAATGTCCATAGCAATGTGGCAGAACGGAGTTGAGAGAACAGGTAAGGGATGGAGAGGAGCTCTGTCAGACCGACGAACAGCACTAGTTTTCTGGCAGAATGGCCATGTGGTGCAATATTTCTTAACATCAGTGTACATTGATGGCCAAAAGAACCGTTAACTGACTCTAATGTAAGTCTTCTGATGAGCTAGGTGTCCTGATAATGGAATGGTGTGTGCAAGATCACACAAGAGAGCGGCAGCTGGAGGGTACCACTAACCGTTTACAATGAACATTATCTTTGACATACAAAATGTTATCCTCAAGGTAAAAGGTCTCCACCACGTTAGTATACTTTCTTGCCTACAATGGGTTGTGTATGTTTGTGCACCCTGCCTCCCCTCCTTATGTGACGGAACGCAAGACAAGGTACAAAAGGATGCAGCCGACTACAAGTAAGGCTATGATGCTAGGATGGGCATGCCCAGTGTTTGGCTTTATTTCTTCCTCCTGGTGAAGCTCCGGAGATTAATGGCCTTACTAAGTACCTATGGCAAGGTAGTATTTAACCTTAATGGTTCCTCACTTCCCAGCAACATTTCATTATTAATAATTTGGTAGAGTTTATGCAACTAATGAGAGTGGGGCTGACAGGGTGGCTCTCATCACTGTGTTCTAAGGAGAGCCTGACAGCACAGAGCCCCAGGATTAGTCAGAGAGCACCCAGTAGGAGACCAAGAGCACCCAGAAAGGGGGCAAGAGTGCAGAGCCCCATAAGGTGTCCTAGAACACAGAGTGGAGGAGAGTGTGCAGCTTGCCTCCAGCACACCGGTGAATAATCAAATCGGTAGATAATCACAATGTTGTCCCAACGTTCATTCGGTAGGTAATCACAAGGTTGGCCCAACGTTGGTTCAGTAGATAATCACAAGGTTCCCCGATGTTGGCACATCATTGGATCAGTTGGTAATCACAAGGTTGTCCCAACTTGGTTCAGTAGATAATCACAAGGTTGGCCCAACATTGGTTCAGTAGATAATGTCAAGGATGAAATTGGAAATTTTAAATTAGACTCTTCATTATCGGCAGTAATAGGAAACGCATTTATACCTCCAGAAATTTATTTGCAAACGTGATAAAATGATTACAAACTAAGGAAATACATGTAACCATTATGATTATAAACTACAAAATAAACACCTAGTACAACCACTTTGTCTATCAGCAGGGTGGATGAAAATAAATGCATACAAAGTACCCATTGCCTCAGGCTGTCTTTTACAGTGGGGCAAAAAAGTATTTAGTCAGCCACCAATTGTGCAAGTTCTCCCACTTAAAAAGATGAGAGAGGCCTGTAATTTGCAACATGGGTATATCTCAACTGTGAGACAAAATATAAAAAAAATAAATCCAGAAAAATCACTGTCATGATCGTGTTGACTGTGAATTGGGTTTTAGGCATAGGCACAGAGGAGGGTGAGTGAAAGTCTTTATTAAACAAAAAGAAACATGAACAAAGGACGCTGGCTTTTCACTGTAGCATGTTTCAAACAGAACATTCTTAACATACTAGGAAACAGATGGGTATCAAAACAGACTAGGGACTAAATGGACAAAGAGACTATCCAGACTAAAACTGGGATACTAAACAGACGGGGAAACTAAACAGACTAAGAACTAAGCAAGTTAGTAGCTAAACAGACCAAGAACTAAACAGACTAGTAGACAAAACAGACTAGGAGATACCCAGGCCGGGAGACACACCGGCCGGGAGAGACACAGTCAAGGAGACTTACAGACAAGGAGGCACATAGACAAGGAGACAAACTAGCAACACATACTTAATCAACACAAATGTAAACTTAACTTAAACAGCTCCACAAAACATATGCCAACTAAAACAGAACAAACTAAAACAGAACATAACACAAAACAAATGCCCACTTCATAGAACCAATGCACGACCATGAGCAACTAAACAAACGGCTACTTATAAGAAAACTAATGAGCTACCTCAGTTCAGGTGAGCGCTCCCATCACCTGACCGAGGTGCATCCTGGGAAACTGAGTTCAAAGAAACACAAAAGTACACAAACACAAATACAGAGTCTTCGGGCGCACAGCGCCCTCTAGGGGTGATCCCTTTCAATCACATTGTAGGATTTTTAATGAATTTATTTACAAATTATGGTGTAAATTATAATTATAAATTATAAATTATTTGTAAAAACCAATAAAAAAAAGACAGGCTTCTTAACAGACTTACTAGGGTAGAAGGAAGGCAAAATGTATTTTGGTATTTTTACAACCCAGGTAATGTAATTTCACAATCTAGCACAACAAATATGAAATTATGTCACATCACACTTTATTATTGCTATTACAGGCCTAGTTTCGACTAATGTATGGCAGGTGTCTGTGTCCTGCTAGAGCTGTCCATTAGGTGATGACTTGACCACAGATCACATTGTCAGCAAAGCAAGCAACCTGTTCTGTTTTGTGATATTAATATTATATGTAGATTTCTTTCTTTCTTTCTTTTTTTCTTCATTCATTCATTCATTCATTCAAGACAATTACTAACCACAAACAGTGTATGTTACAGTTTGCTTCTACAATGGCTCTTTGCAAACCCACCATCAGCTGTGTTTTATTAGCAAAATTACAAGGTATGTAATTTGAGGTATGTATATAATGGTATGTTCAAAATGCACATAAGTATGCAGTATACAGGTGTCCACATACATTTGGCCATAGTGTACATGCCTTGCATCCAGCGAACCTGTGAAAGGCCATGGTCCACAATGATACTGACAGGAATAAAGTGGTTATTAATTATGCACAAATTAATTAAAATGGACATTGTAAAATGTTTTGCTTATGTGAGGAAACTCTCTGGACCACTTGTCAGATGATTGTGGGTTTAGGCCCCAGTGCTGCTTTAATTCACTGATAGTTTCGCAAGGGCCTTAAACATCTATTAATCAATTTAGCACATTTTGTTTAAAGATTAGTAAAAAATATTGAGGTCCCTTTTTAATGAGAAGCCAATGTACATTTAATATATAATGTATATTTAAACCTTACTTAAATATGATGCTGTGGAGAACATTTTGCTGTGACAAATATAGTGCTTTTTTCCTCAAGGTGGCCATGGCTATATGTGTCACTCAACTTAGCCAATCAATGCGATAGTTTACCTTGTATACACAGAGTACAAAGACACAGAAACAATGGTAAGGCACTTACAAAGTGCCCGAATCCTCACATAACACATCAAATGTTTGTGTTATGTCACACCATGCCACATCATGGCTTACTCCAAACAGTAAAACTATGAAAACCGAATCCTCAAAGATGAATGGACACACCAATGTTTGTTTATCTCATATGTTCCAAAACTGTGGTGCTAATAATATGCTGTAATATGGAAGACCACTATGAGATAAAACACGGGTCGTTTAAGCAAACATATCCACAGCAGTCTGAGGTGAGGGTGGGTAAAATACAGCCAAACTGAGAGCGAAGTGTTATGCGCTAAAATTAAAATGTTAAGTAAAAGTGATGTTGTGAACACTACTAAATTTAATAATCTATTTTAAAATAAGCTACTAATAAACTACTTGCTCAATGTAAACAAACACATGCTTGAAAGGCTGAACTGAATATTTTTACTGGACTATTGATTACTTAATATATTTAAAAAAAAATAAAAAAAAAACAGTGCTGAAGTGGTATAAGTGTATTTTAAAGAAGTGGAATCATTTTAAGATAAAACTTACTCTTTGTCTGATCTACTTTTTTTTATTTATCTTATTCACACTTTGATTACTGAACAGGGAGTGTATTTGGCTGATAACAAAAGAAGTACAACTTGGTGTAAACAAGGTGTATTGCTTTTCCTTATGCAAAGGGTAGAATACATTTATAACATATAATATAAAATGTGCTAAAGGTTTGGGGGAAATGGAAAAACATTTGGACCAACATTTGGACCAATGGGGACCAACTAGAAATGTTTGTAGTTCATCATTCTTGTATCTGTAGCATACAGGAATCAATAACTATGTCTAACCATAATGACATGCACACAAACAAGAAACCATTAACTGAGACTTATTAGAAAAAAGAGTGGTACATGAATTTACATAAATGTATAATAAAATCGAAATAGTTGCCTCCTAGTATGCAGTTCTAAAATGATGAGGTAATGCATTTCTAAAACTCGCACCCAAGGGATAGGTCAAGTTGGGAGTCAAGTGATTATATAAATAAATTTAAAAGCAAGTGTATTATTAAGGGTGAGATGAGAATGAGGTTCCTGCACACATGGCTTTTATTCACTCAGGTGAGAGCACCTGATCCTCCCTGTAGCATACTAGGCCTACACAATCCTCCTCAACTCAGCAAGGATGGGGAAGTGCTGATTGGTGCGATCTTTTCCTTCCATATCAAATGGGACCAGGCAACACATGTCTTCACAGCTGGACCATGGCAACCAAAATGCAGAAGGTGAGGTCATACCAAAGGAATCTAATTGTCCTTTAATTGGTACTATTATAGAGCTATTATAGTAGTTCAGGAGATTTATTTCAAGAAGATTAAAAACATTGTGAGTAATTTGAAATCTAACATTTAAAAACTTGTTATTGTGTTGGTGCTTAAGATGTTTACTGGAAATATAGTGTATATTTGTTTGTTTTTTCTTGGTCCTGTAGTTTAAGCCTCCGTGAATTTCAATATGCCCAAACAATGATATTTGCCATTGAGGAAATCAACAACAGAACTGATATTCTTCCTGGGGTCAAACTGGGATATAAAATCTATGATTCCTGTGGATCAGTAGAAATAACTACAAGAGCTACACTGTCTTTAGTTAATGGCAATGGAAGAAATGCTTCTGAAATGTCTTGCTCCAAATCTGATGCAGTTCAAGCAATCATAGGTCAAACAGCCTCCAGTCCCTCTATTGCCATTGCTACTACTGTGGGATCATTGCACATACCAGTGGTAATAGCAATAGCTAATGTGTTATGAATAAAAAAAATTATACTTCATATAATTTATATAAATAATAATATTTCAAGAATCTATAATGATGAAAGTAAATTACAGGTTAATAAAATATGTGCATTACAGGTCAGTCACTTTGCTACATGTGCATGCCTAAGTGACAGGAAGAAATATCCATCTTTCTTCAGAACTGTTCCCAGCGATTACTACCAGAGCAGAGCTTTGTCTAAGTTGGTCAAGCATTTTGGCTGGACATGGGTAGGAGCCCTATGTAGTGATAATGACTATGGGAACAATGGCATTAATGAATTCATCATTGCAGCTAAAGAAGATGGAATCTGTGTTGAGTATTCCAAGGCAATCTTTAGGACAGATCCCAGAGAAAAAATTCTGAGAGTAGTTGAGATTATCAAGGCTTCAACCTCCAAAGTGATTGTAGCATTTGTGTCATATTCTGATATTGGAGTGCTTCTCAAGGAAATGGCCCTCCAGAACTTGACTGGGTTTCAGTGGGTTGGTAGTGAGTCCTGGATTTCTGATATTAACCCAGATAATGCTCAATGGCAGCATCTTTTGAAAGGATCCATTGGTTTTGCAATGCCAACAGGCCAAATTAAAGGCTTAGGGGAATTTCTAACCAAGCTTACTCCAGTGTTTGATACACCTATTTTTAAAGAGTTGTGGGAGACCGTGTTTGAATGTAAGCTTCCCACACAAGAAAATGTGGAAATAAAACAAATGTGCAAAGGCAATGAAAGTCTCCGACAAGTTAAAAATATTTATACAGATGTTTCCGAATTACGGGTTTCAAATAATGTTTACAAGGCAGTTTATGCTGTGGCTTATGCCCTGCATTACACATATGGTTGTTCAAAGATGGACAGTGAACAAGAAAGTCTTGCTGCATGTAAAAACATAGCTAATAAACCATGGCAGGTAAGTGTTACAGGATATCCTGGTCAACAACTTCTAGTAATATTTGTCACTAACGAGTGTGGAATCATTTATTTAGGTAGTAAATGGGCTGAAGAAACTCCATTTTATTAGTACATATGGAGAGGACATATACTTTGATAAAAATGGAGACCCTGCAGCAAGGTATGAACTGCTGAACTGGAAACAAGACGAATATGGTAAAACTGTATTTGTTACAGTGGGCTTCTATGATGGCTCTTTACAAACTCACCATCAGCTGTCCTTTAACAACAACAGTATAGTCTGGGCCCAAAACAAACCACAGGTAAACATTATGTAGCCTACATAAAGAAATGTACAATCAATACTTTTAGAAGGTTATCTATATCTGTACAAACATATAAACAATACATTTTCTTAAGGTACCAGTCTCTATGTGTAGTCAAAGATGTCCCCCTGGAACAAGAAAAGCTATGCAGAAAGGAAAGCCAATCTGCTGTTTTGACTGTATACCATGTGCAGATGGGGAAATCAGCAATATAACAGGTATAATTAATAAAGCACAGAAAGACTAAAAGAGTACTAAATGACTAAAGAGTTGCAAATAAATCAAAGCAATTTTTCTTTCTTTAGATTCTTAGATTTTACATGCATGAAACAGAAATGCAATTACTTATATGAATTTGATTAATTACATTTATATGTTTTTATTTCTTTAGATTCTGTAACTTGTATCAAGTGCCTCCCAGAACTGTGGTCTAACGAAATGAAAGATACCTGTGTCTTAAAGCTAATAGAATTCCTGTCATTTGAGGAAATAATGGGAATCATCCTTGCATTATTTTCTTTGCTAGGAGTATCCTTCACCATCTACATTGCAGCCATTTTCCTTAAATACAAGGAAACCCCAATTGTTAAAGCAAATAATTCTGAACTGAGCTTCTTGTTGCTCTTCTCACTTTTCCTCTGTTTTCTTTGTTCCCTTACATTTATTGGTCAGCCCTCTGAGTGGTCCTGCATGTTGCGCCACTCAGTGTTTGGGATCACCTTCGTTCTCTGCATTTCCTGTGTTTTGGGAAAAACAGTAGTTGTGTTAATGGCCTTCAGGGCTACACTTCCAGGAAGTAATGTTATGAAATGGTTTGGTCCTTTACAGCAGAGGCTTAGTGTTCTTGCTTTCACTTTTGTACAAGTCATTGTTTGTGTACTGTGGTTAATACTATCCCCTCCTTTTCCCTACAAAAATATGAAGTACTACAAGGAGAAGATCATATTAGAATGCAATGTAGGCTCAGCTGTAGGCTTTTGGGCTGTGCTGGGTTACATAGGACTCCTGGCTGTTTTGAGTTTTATTTTGGCTTTTTTGGCCCGGAAGTTGCCTGACAATTTCAATGAAGCCAAATTCATCACATTCAGCATGCTCATATTCTGTGCCGTTTGGATCACATTCATTCCTGCTTATTTCAGCTCTCCTGGAAAATTCACTGTAGCTGTAGAAATATTTGCCATTCTAGCATCAAGCTTCGGTTTACTTTTCTGTATATTTCTTCCAAAGTGCTATATCATCATTCTGAAACCAGAGAAGAACACTAAAAAGGAAATGATGGCTAAAGCACCTACTAAATGATTTGACTGTCGAGATAGGTGAGATTATTATAGGCTGTTTAAACTATGGACCTGGTCTAAATGGCAGGTTTGATCTTAAAATGAAATAACTCATGTAGACTGGGAAGATAAATATGTCCCATTTCAAGTGCAGTAATTGGGCTTGTATTTTTTTTATAACATTTGAACACATTTCAAATATGGTTAATGATTAGAACAAGACGGTTTCCCCTATCTTTGCACATATTTACAGCCTTTTCTTTTTATGTTGTTGGCAATTTTTTTGTCAAAAATTGCACTCTTGGTGTCTACAATCAATAAAGATTGCTGTTCCCACGCAGAATATTGGATAATTTTATGTCTTTATGCTTTAACATTAATGTAAAAAAAAAAAAAAAAAAGTAAAATCATAAGCCTGCTATGTTGTACCTTTTGACAATTTCAGTAAGTTGGACCTTCACTCTCTAATACACTGATCCTCTATGCATAATATAACATTACTGTATATGAGTTAAATTTGAAATGTTCTAAAACCAAACTTTTTAATTAATTAATTAATTTATTTATTTGTTTGTTTGTTTGTTTGTTTTATTCATTCATTCATTCTTGTCATATCCTGTTCCCTATATCATTCTTACCTTTTTCAATAATTTTATTAAAAATGTAACTGATAATAAATCAAAGCAGATGCAATTAAAACATCACTTCTTCATAGCTGCTTTGATTATATGCACAAACTTAACTGCCTTTGAAACAGTTTCCAGGGCCCATATTTACTAAGTGCCTCAGAGTAGACATTTAGTATCACTCCTAGAATCGCTGTTAAGTGGCCAAAATTTTTTTTAATTATGCCATTTTGGTCCTAATTTCAGGAGTAGGAATTCAGGAAAAGCCATTTTAAAAGTTTCTTAAAATAGGAAACCACTCCAATCTCCACCAAAATGTAGGAGACTCCTGCCCTAAATGGTTAGAAGTAACGACGAAATGGTGTTCAGGCAGAGATGCACATAACTCATATGACATATTTGGACAATTTTTTTTAAACATTGCATTCAGTTGTGGATGCGGTCATATTATTCCACTAGTTTTGACGCGTAGCTTTGTTTCAGATTCGTTACTTACGACACGAAGTCC
>JAQMYG010000037.1:3512615-3523552 GCA_030014215.1 Clariallabes teugelsi | reverse complement strand
CCAACAGTACGTGACAATCGGCATTGAGAACAGACTGTTCACTTGCTGCCTGATATATTACACCACTTGATCAGTTCTTTTTAATGTTATGGCTTATCTTCTCATCTTCATCTTCTATACCGCTTTATCCTTGATCAGGGTCGCGGGGAGCCTGGAGCCTATCCCAGGATACTTTCGGGCACAAGGCAGGGTACACCCTGGACAGGGTGCCAATCCATCGCAGGGCACAAACACACACACACACATTCACCCACCCATTCACACACTACGGGCAATTTGGGAACGCCAATTAGTATGGCTTATCTGTGTATATTAAATTGTTTAATAACAATATTGTCTAATACCTATATAAACTTTTTTGTTTTGTTTTTAAGTTTTAGTGAGGAATAAAACAGGCAATTATCATGCACATACAGTACCAGTCTGGACAGACCTTCTAATTTAATGTTTTGTTTCTAGAAATTCTAGAACAATACTGATTTTGTTTTTCAAATCTTTGAAATAGCAAATATAGCATTAAGTAACAACAAAAACAGTCAGTTGTTATTTTGAGAGACGAAGGTCAGCTGTTCTGGAACAGTTCTTGCAAGACGTGAATTCATGTACTGTATTTTCACTCATACACACTCATACACAAGAGTAATTACACATTCCTCCAGGTCAGACCTGGAACATCTCGTAGAGTTTTAGCAAGGTTTAATGGCAATAGACAGCTACATTGTCACCCAGTCACTACACATCAGTGTAAACATGCAGGCAAATAAAACAAGTGAAGCGAGAGACATTTAAAGACAAAGAGATACAAGCAAGAAGAGCATGAGAGAAGGAAAAAAATTACATTTATACTTCATTGAGCTCTTACAAAAACGTACCATGTTATACCAGAGAAAAGTGACATGGTAATCTGGTCACAATTCTATGTTCTATGGCAAGTACCATGGACAGTTCCATAGCATAATACTTTACCCCATCCAGTACCATGAAACATTACTTGTACTATGGGAAATAATATAGTAACAGTGTAAATTACCATCATGATACAGAATAAAACAATCTTTCTATGGAGAGATCAATTTCAATTTCAATTTTCTAGTTTCTAGTTTTCAAAGTTCAACCCAGAAGGCAAGTAAGCAACACTCTTAATGGCCTAAACAGTAACACCTAACTAGCCTAGATTCTAACATCTTCACTAACCACGATCCTATGAACCCTGGGAATGTTTGCATTATTCCTGACTTCTGGCTGCTCCTCATAGGGTTATGTGTAAAACATGCACTTGATGTTAAGAGAAACACACCTAGTGTTAAAGCAGCCTTATTGAAATGTCAGTTAATTAAAAAGAGTAGCCCTCAAAGAGACAAACAAAGAGGAGGAGTGGAAACGAGTGTGTTAAGAAGCGCTGTCTTTCACACCCTTGTCTGTGCCAAGTGGATTGTGGACCAGAGCCCAGTCTGCAGAGAACAAATAGTGAACGTGATCAGAGTGTTCTCTTCTTGTATCTCTCCTTCAAATCCTTCATATGGGATAATACCCGTGTCAATCCATTAAGACGTTCAAGATCTTCAGTGAAAACATTATAGTTCACAAAACTTTATATCTTTTGAACCTGTTGTCAAGAAAGGTCATGCCCTCTTCTAAATGGTAAAAGTGATGCCAGTGGTTAAAACCAACAATTGAAACGAGTCACAGAAGTACTTTCAACAAGTGAGCACATTTGATAATATTATGTCATCTTGAATGACACTTTATCTCCGTTAGTGATTGCTTCTAAGTCGTCCATACTGGAGGAAATCCATATTATGTTTTAAGAGACAAAACTAACTAGCTTCTAATACAAAGCGGAATCCCAAATCCCTCTCGAACCCCTGATCAAGGTATGTGTACCTTGACAAGTGTAAAAGAGTGCATTAGCGTTTACCTATTTGGGATTCAACCCTGGAAGTCAGTTAGTTTAATTAGAAAGCTTAAAATGTCAGTATTAGTTAACGTTACCGGCACACCATTTTATGAAGCATAAAACGTAGCATATTTCATTGCATTGTCTCATTCGCAAAACAAGCACTGATTAAGCTAACATTGTCACTAGGAAACGCCATCAAATCCAGGTAGAATCACATATTTGCACACCGTCTGACATAACTGCTAATCATGTTATGATAATAAATTAAACTTATGCAAATTAATCTCCTTATTAGCATCTTCATCCATTTTTATGCTTGTTTCTCTTTTGAATGAGTTACAAAGTCCGCAACAACAAACAGCATGTGAAAATAATCAGCAGAACAGAAGCTAGATTACTCTTTCCTCTGTGTGGCGAAGCATCAGGTGATCCCTTAGGTAATCAGGTGATCATAAGGTAATCTTTCAGTTACCTTTTTGGCTCCGAAATATATCACAAATATAATTATCAAGGAAAATACATAGTGACTCATGCTGCTTCTGCCATCCACTGTTGTGACTGATGTCATGGTAGTCACATGACTGCAAAATGTCTATTTATCTATCTATCGATCTATCTGTCCATCTGTCTATCTGTTAAATGTAAAATTATATATTTAAAAAACATCTCCAAATATAGTTGCAAAATACGAGAAAATTGTCACAGATTCAAACCCTTTATGAGGAAGCTTAAAGAAGCATGAAAGTAGCCTACAGACAGCTTTTCAGATGCACTACATTTCCACATCCTGATTATCCTCTTCTCCTTTTTTCCCCTCCATCTCCTCTTCACTATTCTCAGTGGCTCTCCAGTTCATTTAATCCTAATTAGCCTCATGTTGAGGAAACCTTCACGCCCGATTGCTGCTCGGGCCACACCGGGGCTGCACCCTGTACCATGAGGGAGCGAGACAGGAGCGGAACAGCATTAATCCAGCTGCAGAGAGATACAAGACCCCAGGGAAGAGGATTCTGCTGATCCCCACGCTGATCAGTCTCTCTGTTTTTAGGGGTAATGATTGATTTCTCCATTGTTGGGAGATCTCAAGCAAAGTGTGCTGAATTGAGTGTCAATACTTTCACAAATGCTAACGTTTTTCAGATCGACACTTAAGAATATAATGTTAGCAAGGCCGCATTACGCAAATAAATAAATAAAGCAAGCTGAAATGTCATGTTTTGTCCGTTCTGCATGCTTGCAATCATCAACATTGAATATCTGACATTTCTGCCTAAAAGTGCAAAATATTGTACCGTATAGTGGTGTAAATTACAATGTGTGATAGTACGGTCTGTATCCAAGACATGTAGAATAAAGGGCAGATATTAAACTTGCAGAAGTCAATTTCTGTAAATTTAAACAAAAATATATAATATTCCATGTCTAAATCTTGCTTATTTTGATTATTATGCACAAAGTTTGATTACGTCTCCTTCCCTTTCCCCGGCTCGCCAGCTTTCACATTAGTAATACTGTCCTGTACCTGAGTACACATGCGTATTTACACTCCTCAATCCAGTAGGTGGCAGTATGGAACTGGCTCATTTTTGAGACACCAGTAAACATACAGTATCGAAGAAGTAAAGCACAAAGGGATAAAATTTTGTGCTATGCCTGATTTATTTATTTATTTATTTTGCTAAAATGTCTGGGACGACACTCTTGCATGCCTTACTTTATCAGCAATGGCTGTGCAGGTCAGATGATGAGATCAGCATGTGTGAACATTGGCATCAGTGTACTATTTGCTTGCATTAATAACATTATTGATTTGGCAGTAATTTAAAAGTCAGTTATTCGATCGAATGTCCACAAGGATCATATCTATTCCTTTCTACAGGCATTTTTTTACATTTATATCATATTTTGATCAGATCTTTAATATAAAATGTTAGTGATACAAAAACAGCGTTCCATCAATGCTACATACTGTTTTCTATCTTTACTTTACACATACCATCATATTAGTACTGACTACTTTTACTAACTTAGTAAATCAGGGCTTCATCATAGATTCGCGTCTCTGTCTGTGGGCCTGGTGGGGTAAAGGTCTTTAAAGGTTATCATAACCTTCATAATCTCACGGTTTCCTGTACATGCGGTGCTGTCAATCAATCAGACTTTATTAAATTTGCTGCTCTCAGTTCCAGCAGTGCCATAACACCTGGGTTCACTATCAGCAGTTTACAACTAGCATTATGTACTGGCAAATACAGCACTAGCAAAATGTACTGGCCATTCCTACTATGTATATTTTTATGCTTGATTAACTTGTGAAAAGTGAAGTTCACTTCAGAAGTCAAATCCTACACCAGAGGGAAAAAAGGAAACCCAGAGGATGTAGGAAATGTGGGAATTGTATTTTCTCATCCTCTCTGACTCAAAGAGACAGAAACAGACAAAACAAGATAGTAAGTGAATTTTTTTTTTCATATTCATTCATTCATTCTTTTGGAAAATGAGAGAGTAGTGTAATTGTAGCCCTCAGGGCTGGATGGCTTTTAAGATAGTGGGGAGAAAGGGGAAAGTAAAA
The DNA here is from genome assembly GCA_030014215.1 of Clariallabes teugelsi. Classification (NCBI taxonomy): domain Eukaryota; kingdom Metazoa; phylum Chordata; class Actinopteri; order Siluriformes; family Clariidae; genus Clariallabes; species Clariallabes teugelsi. The sequence continues at coordinate 3,519,080 of JAQMYG010000037.1, read as the reverse complement.
TATAAGAAAGGTAGAGAGGAGCATCAAAAGAAGAGACTGAAAAAAATACAAAGACAGATAAAGAGAGACAAAAACAATTAAAGGGAGAAGCAGACAAATTGACCACGACAGACAAGAAGAGGGAGTCAGGAAGACAGAGGAGCATTTGACAGAAATATGAACGAGAGAAGAGAGAGACATACAGACAGACAGAGCCAGAGAGACAAGGGACAAAGTCTAAAGCGAGAGACAGAGAGACCAAAGGACAGAAACCTGGCACAGGTGACAAGAAGAGTGGGGGGGTGAGACAGAGAGACAGTGAGAGAGAGACAGGAAAGGAGTGAGACAGAGAGACAGGCAGAAAAGGAGACAGATAAAAGGATAATTAAATCTAATAGAAAAAGAGAGGATAATAGAAGAAAAGTGAGAGAGAAGAAGAGAGAGAGGAGAGAGACATACAGACAGACAGAGAGACAATGGACAAAGTGTAAAGAGAGAGACAGAGAGACCAAGAGAGACAGACAGAAAGGCAGGTAAAAGGAAGAGAGTGAGACAGAGAGACAAAAACAAAGTGAGGCAAGGAGAGAGTGTGACCAAGAGACAGGGAGAGAGTGAGGCAGAGACAAATGGAGAGAGTGAGACAGGAAGAAAGTGAGGCAAAGAGACAGTAGGAGAGTGAGACAGGAAGGAGGTGAGGCAAAGAGACATGCAGAGAGTAAGGCAGGGAGACAGGAAGAGAATGAGACTGGAAAAGAGTGAAACAGAGACATGCAGAGAGTGAGAGATGAACAGAGGATCATTGAATAGAAGAGAAAAAGAGAGGGAGACTAAGCATGCAAGAGGAAGAGAGGGAGACAGAAAAAGAGGGATGAGAGATGAAAGCGTCCTCTAAGGAGTCTTACAGGATGATATCAAACACTGAATAATTGCCTTGTGAAGATTCTCTGTGATGCCCGGATCAACAAAGCACAGAGCCTCAGAAGCATCAGAGCGGAAACGCACAACAGAGCACATGCATTATGCAGACACACACCTGTGCGCAGCCTGTACTGCTCTACACACACACACACACACACACACACACTTACCAATCACACTTGAGAGTGCAATCAAATTCAACAAAAAAGTATTTCGTCCATTTTTACAAACTTCTAGAAAAAAATTATCTAGCAAACATGTCATAATGCTTTTGTGTTCTTGCAGTATTTTCATTTCTTTGTAACATCATCATGTTTCTTTTGTTATGCTCTATATACTTCAGAGCACCAGAACTATTGTACAGCTGCAAAAGTCTAGTTCTACTAACACCGAATACTTCTGTTTGTGAATATTCATGAACAGACGTCTGACTGACGGGAAGACAGCGACGTGCGAATGACTCGGCTTTTATTATTCATCTGCTTTGATCAAGTAGTTAACATGAAAAAGACAATACAAGTCATACTTATAAACAGAAGTAACAGTAGGTGCATTTACATGGTCCCTTATATTCCACTAGTAATGGGAGTAATGGTTCAACTGGAATAAAAATGCAAACACCTACATCAGACCAGTCTAACGTGAAACAATCTGGCTTGATCGGAATGAGGGTGGTAACCTTTGATAATCTGCTCAGTAGTTGTCAAATGTTGGCCGTGTAAATACTTGATCTGATTGTTTCTTTCATGTAGGGATAAATATATTATTTCTGCTCATGTTAGCCCCATGTGCCAAGGAAATTAGGCTTCCATTCCTGACCAGTTCTTTAAGAACCAACTTTATTTTCTTCCACTGGATCTCCAGTTGAGGAAGGAGTACTGATTATTTCACTTTTGGTAAAACACTTCCTATAGGATAGTTCAGTTCCGCCTTTATTTGTCACACATAAATTATTGTACAGTGAAATTCTTAATTCTTTGCATATCCCAGATTCTTGTTAGTAGGCAGGGGTCAGAGCAATAGGTCAGCCATTTTACGGCACCCCTGGACCAGACAGGGTTAAAGGCCTTGCTCAAGGACCCAACAGCCTCAACCTGGCGGAGCTTGAGCTCGAACCTCCGATCTTCCGTTCCGTAACTCAGAGCCTAAAGAAATCAATTGGAATCTCTAATGGGAATGATTTCAATCAGATTAAAGAAATATTGTCCATGTAAACATTCTGCAGCTAAGTGATTGTTTTTGATTAACTGCACACCATTCGCATATTAGCATTAGCATTAGTATTAGCTTTCCCTGAACAGAATGCTAAATGGGCTTTCAACTCAGCCACAATGTTTTGTAGCTTATTTCAATATAAAACTTCCTTCAGGCTGCTCCCGTCAAGGGGTCACCACAGGAGATCATCCGATCTGTACGCAACTGGGCACGCGTTTTTACACCGGATGCCCTTCCTGACACAACCCTCCCATTTTTCTAACTGGGCTTGGGACCAACACTGCATGCAGTGGCTGGGTAATATGAGGTGTGGCAACCCATCGATGTCAAACCTGTATCCTCCGATCCCCAAATCAACAACCTGGAGCCTTGGTATATTTTTGGCAACTGGCAAACTGGTTCTAAAACAGGACGCAGCATCCTCAGAAGCTTTGTCTCGAGCTTCTCTGTCTTCAGAGCTAATTTTAAAAAGGCTGTGTTTGACATTTGGCATGGTTGGCACAGGGATGTCATGAAAAAAAGCATCCAAGATTTTGCCAAGTAATCTGGCAGTGTCTTATGAGACAGGAGAGGAGATGAGTATTACAACTCAGAGGATATAAAGGAGGTTGGACGAAGAGTTCGGGCAAACACGTTACGGATATTTATATCACAGTCTGGTGGAGAAATACAAAGTTTATGTAAATATCGACATTTCTTCATGTCTCTGCTCACACTTAGCTCCTACCTGCGATCAGTCTCCATTTAAGCAGTCGCTACACACAAACCAGAGGCAAACTACAGTACAAGTATATCAAAGCTTCAGTATGCAACTTTTTTCTATATACTTTTAAAATAAATATCTCCCACCACCTCTAAATCTTATTACGGAGCACTGCTGGCAAAGCCTCGTGAATAATCCTGCCGAGTGCAGAGATACTGTATATTCTTCTTTATGTGCAAGGCTCGCCCTTCTTACCTATCATATTGATTGACAGCTGTGTGTGTGTAGAGCACACAGCTGTCAATCAATATGAAAACATGCATCAATGTTACAGTAGTGGCTCAGTCCAGTGGGTGGCACCTTCAAGCTGGCTTGCCAACTGCCAGAAAACTCAAAAATAAAATAGAAGAAGAAAGCTCCAGCTCCGGTGTTGCTGGATTGAGTGGTTTTCCAACCAAATGCGCTAATTTTAAGCATCTTGGGATGGAAAAATATGATTTAGTTAAGTAATAAAAATTTAAGCTAAAGTATGTGCATATACAGTATACGTGTGTTACAGTATGAGTTGTAGTACTGATATTATTCTTATTGGCAGCACAGTGGCCTAGTGGTTAGCACTGTTGCCTTGCAACTCCAAGGTCCAGGTTCGATTCTTGCCCCAGGGTATGTGTGCACGGAGTTTGCATGTTCTCTCCGTGGTTAGTGGGTTTCCTCCAAAAGACATGCAGTGTATGCTAATTGACATTTCCAAATTGACCAAAGTGTCAATACATGCATTGAATGCATGTGTGAATGTTGACCAGAGGTTGTAAACATTGTAATAATGGTCACCATTGGCCTTCATGTTACCTAGTTGAACTACAGAGGTTCCCGGATTATTATTGTCTGAGTGGATGGTTTTCAGCCCTGACTTGTAGGGATTTGGCATTATGATCTGGCAACCCTGTTCGGTTCAATGGCAGGCCCATTGTCTAGAAAGCTCCCAATTCCAGAGCTGGAGTAGGTACTCATGCTAGTGCAGATTTGATTCCATAATCGGTAGTGTGTGATAATGGAAGTTTGGATAGAATCAAAGTTGTGTGCTTGCGCTACATTCAAGGGAAACTATTTTTACAAGAATACATAAATGTAAGATGGGGGAGTGGTGGCTCAGGTGGCTAAGGCTCTAAGGCTCTTTTTTCCAGATCTGAGAAAACTGAAATTCAAGTGGCAACGCAATGACGCCAAGGGGTATGAGCCTTGCCGTCAGTGCATTGCCACACCCCCATATACCCCAGCCACTGCATGCAATGCCGGTCCCATTAGAGAGATTTTAATTTAACATTTGTTAAATGTTAATGTTTGAGATATTATAAAACTGTATAATCAGTTTCCTCTAACCAGTTTGTCATGCATTTCTTTATTCCAACATCGTACGTTTATAACACAAGTCAATCTGATCATTTTAAAATTGTGATTAATCGAGATTAATCACGGACTATGACTGCGATTAACTAGATAAAAATTTTAAATCAATTGACCACTAATTTTAACCTACTTTTGTCTATTCTAGCAAATTCCTTAATCTTTTGTGGCAGGGAAACCCAGGGTTACAAAATCTATGCAAACAATACAGTCTATAAGCAGCTGATTTGAATACATACAGTATTATACTCTCACTGTGTTAAACTGAAGCACTTCGCTATTTGCAATACAGGGTCCTCTCTGAATTATTGGTGAGGTACAGAAACGTTTAGTAACACAGCACTTAGGAGTCCTGTGAGTCTAGAACATTACCCCCCCCCCCACCACACACACACACACACACACACACACACACACACAACCACGAATAAACCAGGACTGAAAAAAGGACAAACCGATCTATAAATAGTCCTAAACAGACTCCTGCTTGCATTGTTCCACCCCAAACAGCGTGTGATAGTGGGCTGTTCCTGCTCTTCCTTTCCTGTCATCTCTTAGACGCAGATTATCTATTTACCATCTTATTACACATCACAGTCCCACTCATTAACCAACCTTCCTAAGTGCTGCTCAATTAAACCCAAAGAAACATCAAGCTCGCAAGCGTGCAAACTGCGTCACACGCATGACAACGCGTAATAAGACGTTCCCGCAAGCCTTAGATAGATCTTAAAGGATCGTGCTTATGGTTTTTGCTAAGCAGCACATGGTTGCAATTAAGACCATCTGTTAAGTACAGCTACAGTGTAAGGCTGTTTGATGGCAACAGTTGGCAAGAAAATCACCCTGGAAGAAATTTATGGAAACAGTTTCCATGAAGACGTTCTTGATTGCAACCGTTTCCCTACTTTGGTCTAATTAGCCCCGGTCACTGCGAACTAAGAGTTGTTTATTAAGTATGAAAAAAAAAGAAAAAAGGCAAAAGCAAATACAAAGAAGTTTATATTTGCAGTATTTACAGACCTTCTTTGTAATATTCAGGAAAGTATTTCCATGAAAAAAAAAAAAAAACTTCAACACAATTCCCAAATTACTCACCCAGAGTACACTCACCCAGATAAGCCAGGCGGCACCTTTGCGGCACAGCCACACTTCCCCCAACATGATAAAACCTCCGTGCCAGCAAAGAAGCAACATTGGCCACAGCTGATCGCCCAACCGTCACCGAGAACAGGTCCATGCCCTCAGGACAGGATCCGAACCCCTGCTGCATCCCTGAGCAACCCGAGATGCCAATCTGAACCTCTCACTGCCTGCTCACACCCGCTGTTTTACCCACAATCCCTCAGTCCACATCTTTGGTCATCTCCACTTTTGTATCTCTCTCTCTCTCTCTCACACACACAAATGCTGTTTATGCAACGCCTTTGAACCTTTTTAGGATGGAGCAAGCAAAGCCAAGCAGGGATCAGAAGATCTAATGCATTGTTTTAGGGTAAAAAGAGGCATAATGGGCCTGTGGGGAGTGACACAGATAAAGCTGGTGAAGGAGGGGATGAGATTTATACAAAACAAAAAAAGGAAATTGAAAGATGTAAGACGATAAAGGCAGTAATGCGTCATAAGCATATAAGCATGATGGGATGTGTGTCTTCTCCCTGACCTGATTTTGTACATTTTTTCTTTTGTTTTGCCTGATTACAAATAAAAACTTACAGTTTGTATGCACAATCAGTAAGCATATACTGTAAAGTATTGCATAATTGCATAACAGGTGAAATGTAACTTAATATTGCTAATTATTCTTAACGACCATGGAGACCAGACACAGGTATAATTATACACGGAGGAATTATGCACCAAGTAAACAGTACCACTGGTTAAGTTAAAAACAAACAAAAAAAAAACAATCACACAAAAGTGAGTGGGTTAAGTAGGCAAATGTACGGTGGCCCTGAAGTGCACAACAAATTAACAAAACTGAAAACAAAAAAACAAAGCTGAAAACAAAATAACAAAATCCAAAACAAAATAACAAATTCAAAACCAAATTAACAAAATAACTAATTCAAAAACAAAATATCAAAACCCAAAACAAAATAACAAAACCCAAAACTTTTTTTTGGGGGGGTTGTTGTTTTGTTTTTGGTTTTATTATTTTGTTTTCGTATTTGTTAATTTGGTTTTGAATTTGTTAATTTGTTTTCCGTTTTGTTAATTTGTATTGCACTTCTCGGCCAGTCAGA